>BGPR01001882.1:161560-213037 GCA_013235015.1 Araneus ventricosus | reverse complement strand
CCCCCCCCCCCCCTGAGGTATAAAAAGTTTTGTATCGTCGTGACGAATGCCAAATCTTAAGGCTTATGTAAACCAAAACACTTTAACTTTACAGACTTGATTCACCTAGCAATGAGAATCGTAAAGAACCCTACAATACTTTCGATAATTTAACAAAAAACAAATTGAAATAACTAGCTAAAACATGTTTTTGAGCGTGTCAACTTCACAGGGTGTCTAGAGCTTTCTCACGGTATGGTTGAAGCTAAAGCCTCCGTATTCATACCGATTGGCTATCGGCTTCTCCCGAAGTTCCGTGACAAATAATTAAGATTAAATTACTATCCCTACTTTCAAACAGCAGAGTAAAGCATGGAAAGAAATATTTTTACTTGTTTGGTAAAGTGTAAAGGAATACATTGCCATTCCAAGCTGTCAATATTTAGAGCTTTTAGGAATAAAACGTAATGTATAGAAAGTTTCATTATTATTCGTATTTGTAGGAATTTTTCAGTGGATTAAGTTATTTGTATATATTTTATCTTAAGTTTTAAGTACGAGGTCAATGGAATATAAATTTGAGTTATAATTATCTAAGGTATTAAAATTGTCACACAAACAATTGTTTGAATTTCTTATTTAAACCCTTTTTAAGGGTTAAAGTAATAATTTATGAAATTTTCTAGTGAATTTAGTAAAATTTCATTAAAAAATTCGAAACTATTTCATAATTTTTTAAAGACTCTTTTTGTGATATGTCCTTAAGACGCCTTTTAGATGAAAGAGCCCTCTCATTGCACAATTATGCCTACCCGTATTAAAAGCGCTTGACCGTTGGCGCATTACGTGGCTGGCCGTTTGGCTTTTAAGTTACTAAATTTGGAACAGATACATTTTGGAGGGTGAGAATGTGCATCTCGAAGCGATTTTTTCGAAACTTTAATTAATTAAAAAGTAAGCTAAATTCCAATGGTTTTTTTTTTTGTGATAGCTTCTGAAAATAAAAAAATTTATCCCACCTTAAAATCCCAAAAATTATCCTTTCAATTTTATAAATTTAGTTTTAAATTTTTTCGAAATTTTAGCAATTTTTTTAAAAATTGTTTAAATATAATTTACAACAGTAGTTTTTACAATTGAAAATTTAGACAAGCCTATTTCATAGTTCCATTAAATCTTTAAATCATTTTTGAAAAAGATCATTATATCTCAGATGACTTTTTAAACAAAAAGTTTACTTTAATCTTAAGCTAGAAAGCCTTTTTTGATTTTAAGCATAAGGTAATTTTTTCGGATTTAGATTTATCATACGATATTTTTAAGTGTCTATGAAGTTCTTAGGAGATTTCCATAATTCCTTAAGCTATAGATATTTTTTATTGTATTTCATAAGAAAATCTCAATTTTCCTTTTTTTAAGAGTTAAAATATCTGTAGTTATCAATTTATGTTTTTCATTTACGCGATATAACTAAATAAATATAAAATTTATAATCACTTAAATAGAATTATTGCAATAACCCTCAAAATCATGTGTGACTTTAATGGCTCAAAAATAACTACATATATATCAGATATATTTTTACCGTCAAGAAATTGACCTTTTTAGATATGTTAGAGCTTATGTGTGTAACAGCTTTTTCCTTTGAGTGTTACTATGAAAGTTGTTTGACATTACGAAATTAATACAGTTAATTTGATGGTTGAAGCTGCTGATTGCCGAGGACGCGGCTATATCATAATTATTCAAAAGTCTTTTTTCTATTATTTTTTCAGTTTAATTATAATTTCAATCTCAGCACTCCCTGGCATAAAGTGTTTAGGGGGAGGGGGGAATGCGGATTGCAGTTTTAAGAAAAGGCGGAGGAGGGCGCTATTTTTGTATTTGCCCTGGGCGCCATTTTATGTAGGTACGCCGCTACCATTACTTACATAATTTGATCACATCACTATTGAAGTGCTTAAGATTAGAACTGTGTTTTTATTTAAACGCTTTTACTAAGTTCGAAATGTTTCATGTTTGTATATGTGTAAGGTTGGAATTTTGTGATCGATTTTTCACTCACTTCTTAATGCACTAGAGTTCTGAAATTTTGTATATTTATTGGGTCTTGATGAAAATGCAATATTTTAATAATTTTAGAGCTATCAATTATAAAAAAATTCGCAAAATCCCGTTTGCACTTGGCAGGTTTCAGTGGCGCCATCTATAGTATGTTTGAGAACTAAGAGACTTTAGACAGTAATTTAAATGTTTCAATAAAAATAAGTATATCCTATTATAGATCTTTGTAAAAAAATTATTGCTGGAATTAGTTGAAGAACAATGGATATAAGTTCGAAATATTTTTTGTTAGTTCAGAATTTTGTGATCGATTTTTCACTCACTTCTTAATGCATTAGAGTTCTGAAATTTTGTATATTCATTGGGTCTTGATGACAATGCAATATTTCAGTAATTTTAGAGCTCTTTTAAATAAAATAATTGTTGTAATTAGTTCGTGAAAAATTGACTCTAAAATCCCAAAATACTTATAATGCTGAATTATGACATAAATTAAAGACTAAAAGGTAGAAAACAATAAATATAAAAAAAAATTTAAAACAATGGGGAGAAAGATATAGAACCAGCGACTCACGCTTTTACGATTTTTGTTTTTACCTCCAGATTTTTGAGAAAAAAATATTATTTTTCTTTTTTTAATGCATTTGTAAAAGCGGGTTTTTTTAAAGTTTTTTTTACATATTTTTTTTTTCTCTAAACACCTTCTTGAGTTATAAATTTTACAAACATTCGCATTGTGAAAATCGGCTCCAGTGTCATCTTTGAGACATTTTTCTGAAAAATTCATATACTATGTTAGAAAAAATAAACAAATAACATACAGATTTATAACCCCATACAGATTTAAAACGAAAAACGTTGGGCGCATGCAATAGATAATTGATGCATAAGTAGTTTATTTCAGTCACTAACAATTTTTTTGCAATGGAAATTATATGAACTGTTGTGTGAGTTTTCTCAACGACAGGTACTCCCTACACTCCTTACTATTAAATATTGCATGGGCCCCACGTTTTTCGCTTTAAATCTGTATGGGGTTATAAATCTGTATGGGGCTAGAAGAAATTATTTTTTACTTTTTAGTCCGTTTTAAAAACGTGGTATATTAAAATTTTTATTTTATTTAAATGATTATTTTCAGCTTTTTAGTCTTATGTGTGTGAAATTTTGCAATCGATTTTAACCATCTTGATGAGATTATGATGGAGACATGTGGCAAATTTCAGGTTTATTTCAGTTTCTCTTCACCTGATCATAAATAGAAAATTGTTATTTTCCTGAAAAATTAAGTTACTTGACGCAGAAACCTTCGTGAAAACAACTAGCACCCGAACAGCATTTTACTCCCCCCCCTCTGGAATTTCACGGCAAACAAATTATTGTCACTCTGGTATAGAAAACCCTCCCCTCCGAACTTCAATCCACTCTTCGATGTTCCCCCGCGATTTCTTGGAATCTTTCAAATTCGAGATTTCCCTTCCTCGCTATTCACGAGTGACGCCTGGACAGCGCCATTTATCGAAGCTCTGGGTCGGTAAAACACGAAATATGAAATAAAAAATTAACAGACAAACAGACAGACAAGAAAGCGAATTAATATTGCATTGTCATCTAGTTCTGAGCTATGTTTAAAGTTTCAAGTCTCCATCTCATCGGGAAGTGAGTTTAAAATTCATTGCAAAATTTGTACCGAACAGACAGACAGACAAGAAACCGAGTTAATAAAAACGTGGTAAAAAGGAAAAGATAGAAAGAAGAAATTTTGATTTTCTGGTAACGCCTCGGTTTATAGAGGCTCGGATTATCGAGGTTCTAGTGTAATTTTAATATAAGTACCCGGTTGATGTGATGTGTAGTAGTTCTTCTACACTGGTCACTTGCAAGTCATTAAAACGGCATAAAAGTAACACACAGCAAACTACCGCTGATGCTCGACAATTTGCACAAACTTTTACTTCATGTGCCATACATTCACCTCTCTCTAGGGTTGCCATGATTGCCAAACATTGATACGGGATGCTTAAATATCTACTAATAATAAAGGAGAATGTGTGTATGTGTGTGTTGGCGTTCTACAGGGCAGACCGCTGGACCTAGAGCTACGAAATTTGGCACAAACATACTTTGGAGGGTGGGAATGTGAGCCTTTTTTTTTTTTTGGAAATTTTAATTAATTAAAATTTAAGCGAAATTTTGGCGTTTTTTCTTAATAACTTCCAAAAATAATTCAGCGCAAAAATCATTTTTGCACCATCTGAAAATGCAAAAAAATTCACTTTTTAATGCCATCAAATAAGTTGCCGTATAATGTTTTCTGCAATTTTAATAAATTTAAAAAAATATTTTTTGGCATACTTTACAACAATGCTTTTCGTTGTTGCAACGCCACTCAAACCGTTTTAATTGTTTAAGCAAAAATTTAATTGCGCATTTCTCTTTCATTGGTGCAATCCGAGATAATATCCTAAATATCCTAATGCATTTTGCTTTCATATTTTATTTCATCAAAAATTTGTGAAATCTATAAACAAAGTTACTGAGATATTATTTTGCTTATATTAAGAAACACAGCTGAAATGTTATGGTTGCTATGTTTTTATTCTTGTTTCAACGTGTTTTAATCCGCTGGCCATAAAATGTGCTGCGTGATTTTAATGTTGAAATCCAATGCATATTTTACAAGAGGAATAAGAAAGTGAAAATAATGCCGCCAACGTGGAATTATGGGTTACTGGATATGGTCAATTATTTGACTCCATTAGGAACATTTATGTAAACAATGAACAGAAGAGGTGCAAGGCGACTAATAGAACACGGCTTAAATAACTACCACAATCTGAAGTTTAAAATTACATTATTAAGAGAACTATGAATATAAAATGATGCAAGATGCAATTGAAATTATATTCCCGGCGAATAAGCTAGTCACCAAAGACGGCTAGTGCTAAATAAACGAAACATGAAAAAGTGGTTAGGTAACGGTTTATTTTATTGTGATAAAATAATCAATGAAGTTTAATCAATCTAATAAAATAAACACATAGAATAATGAAAAAGATGCAAGGCTGATCCTTTTTAGCCTAGTCATATTTTAAAATTCATTTTACTTTCTTAATTTTATCATTTTCTTCTTTCACATAAATATAAAATTGGGCTCAAATCTTTTTAAAATCATAATAACAAATTAAAATTGTTTCAATTGTCTCCGCTGACTGAGTTTAGGGAGAAAACGGGACAAAAACGGGATAAATAGTAATACGAGACTCAGGGCCGACTTTTAGCCGATTGGGCTAATTGTTCCAAATCGGGCCCCGCGCCTAAGGGGCCCCGCACAACTCTCTGATTAGTTTGTTTTTGAAGCTAAGGTAGGGCAAGTCCGAAAAACCGTTTTTCGAACTATATCTATCTGTATATGAGTGTGATAACTGAACAAAGCAAAGAGCTAAACTGATGAAAGTTAGTAAACGGTTCTAACACTAAAATTGAATATTTCTATCGAATTTTATGCGAAATCCGTCTGCGAGAAATCTACCTTATCTGTCAGTTTGTTCCCGCACGCGATAACTCGAAAGCGTTGTAATGTTTCCTTCCCGCGAGCTTAATTCCCATGAGAAAAAAAAGTGCCGGCCCTTTTGATATTGGCGGTAAACAGCAGGAGAGTTGCACCTGGATATCGCTAACGAGACGGGCGCAAGGAGAAGGACTTCACACAGAGGGACGCCACAATGTCGAGGAATAAATCACTGTCAGCGCGGACATTAGCGGTACCTTTTGGTGATTCCTGAATAGGCCGGTGGTGACGAAACTCAAGAACCTTCCCAGAATAAGAGGTGGACCACTCGGAAGGTGAGTTGTTGGTCAACCAGAGTACGATTATCCAGTGAAGGGAAAGATAGGAGGAGCTTCACCACTTCATCCACCCCCTGAAGGAGTGAATAAAAACTGAGGAACGGAGAGAAAAAGGGACTTTTTTTGGAGGACTCTCGAACGAGTTCAGGCTCCGGGGTACCGAAGAAAGCTGTGTGATCAGCGGATTGAAAGTCCCGACTGAAGTCGGACTTTGATAGACAACCCCGAGGAATCGGCATCCCCGAACTCTCGGCTCTTGAACTTGCGAGCACTCTTGGTAGTCTCGTGGTTTGGTATCACGTTGATCGGTGGAAGTTATCCATCCGATGATTGCTAGTCTTCCTGGACTAAATTGCTCATGGAACTTTGGACGTTTTAGAACTATGATTTTGTTGATTCATTTGTAAATAATCATATTTAATCAAGACTTCTCTGAGAGAAGTATCTCTTAATTATTGCTGCAGTAAATAAAAGTACTTAGGCCAACCTAAGCTTGAATTATTTGGTCACACTTAGGCCAAGACATTACAGCGTAAAGAGCTAGAATGATCAAATTTAGCACATTATTTTGGCATCAGAATCGAAGATCTGTATCAAATTTTGGATAAAATCCATCAAAGGCTTGATTGCATATCGATTTATTTATTCGTGTGTATTTGAGCACTATAACTCAAAAAACGCAGTCATATATATATAAATGAAATCTGATATGTGATCTTGTAGTCGAAAATGTAGACCTGTATCAAATTTTGATTCAATCGGTGAAAGGGAGATTTCAAAAATCTACATTATTTTTCGTTTACTACACCAGAAAAAAGCGCTACATTGTCTTAGCGTATGAAAAAGTCGAGGGCATTCCCGCTGTTTTAAAATTTAAAAAAAAATCCTTAGATTCCTTAAATTCTTACAAAACAATTCTTACAATTCTTCAAAAATGACGGGAGGCTGTCTTTTCAAATAGCCGCTGATGTTAAAGGCATAGGACTATACTTTACTCGCGTGACTCTTTTGTTTCTCGAAGTTTCTCGTAAGTTTTTAAGTTTAAGTAAGTTTTTTTTTTGTAATTTCTGTTGTTACCCTTTATCTCTAAAATAAGACATAAGTTACCTTTTCAACATATGCAGTTATCGAGATATAGAGGATCGCGTCATTAATTCATGCGTATTTTTGCCCACCTTTGCGACTCAGTAGTCTCTGAACTACAATTCCGATTTTCAATCTTTTTTAAACTTCTGTTGTTACCCTTTATCTCTAAAATAAGAGATTAGTTGTGTTTTTAACATATGTATTTACCGAGATATAGAGGATCTCCCATACCAAGTTTTGTGGCGTTTTGGCGTGTGAATCAATTTCCTACTTGAGACTCTAATGGGAGGAACGCAGTCCTACGTTAAAATGACCAAAACTATTTCCAATTGGGCCCCGCATCTTCTAAGGTAGGCCCTGAATGGGACTGAGTTGTGAAATACGGTTTCAACCCTACCTCTCTCTCACTCACTGCTTACACAATGCTTCTACCTCAAGCTGAACTGATATATGCTCTTGAGATGGGCATAATTTTCCTCCAATTTTTACAAAAAACGAGATTAATACTCTTGATAGCATTGTATAACACTATATATATGAAGTGTGATCAATTTTGGAGTGTTTGTAAAGGCATTTTCAAAAATATTCCACGGATGATTAAAGTAAGCTTTTCTTTATTCGAGATTCATAATTTCATTTTAAAGGTAGTCAGGTTATTTAGCACTTCAATGTCAACCCATGATCATACTGACGAACAACACCGGCCGTGTGTCGTTGCGACAGTTAAAACCAGAGGGAGTCGTCTCCCCTAAACTTTCCCGTATACTCCTAACACATGTAGAGAAAAAAAATAAGCTAAAAGGCAGTAAAACGAACAGGAACCATTAACGCCGTGGAGAAAAAAATAGGCGAAACGTCATACCACGATTTCCGCAGGTCATCCAACGCGGAAGTGGAATTAGAAGCCGGCGTGATTACCAATAGGGCTGGGTGTAAGATAAAGAAAGCGCAATTTTCAATTTTACGCCTTTTTACTTTCTCGTATACTAAGTATACAAAGAGAAAGTATTGTAATCGTCAAAAAATTCGAACTCGAGATTTTGACGAATCTCCACGTTTTAGACCTCCCTGAGTCCGAAAAACACAATTTTGGAATTATGTCTGTCTGTGTGTCTGTATGTCTGTGTGTGTGTCTGTGAACACGATAACTCGAAAACTATTAGAGATAAAGGGATGAAATTTGGTATGTGAACTTGAAACATAATTTATAGGTTTCTATCAACTTTTGGACAAAATCCGTCCACGGGAAGTCTGTCTGTCTGTATGTTCGAGGTCATGTGAACGCTATAATTCAAAAACTTGAAAAGCTGGATGGATAAAATTTTAACACAGTTTTATCGTCATGAATGTAGGTCCGTATGAAAGTTTGGGCCAAATCCGTGAACGGATTGACTGTCTGTCGGTCTGTATAATCGTATACTTGTAAAAATTATATCTCGTAAACCCTTTAGCTTAGATAAATAAAAACTGGTATAACGGTTGCTAGCATTAATTATAGATTTGTGCCCAAATTTCGTTTCACTTGGTTAAAAAAAGGCTTTCAAATTGCATATTCAATTTTTTTGCCTGCGTACTGAAGCAATCTCTGCGCATGCGCAAGCTATTCAGCGATAGCAAACGAGGTCATTCTCTCCTGTTTTCTTTTCGCTCGCGCACGCCCTCGAGTGTGATGGAAAATAAGATTTAACATATACGCATCTCTTGGAGTATGATTCTTCACCTAAATATTTTACAATCACTATTAATCCACAATTAAAAACCTTCTGATAGTCATTGCTTTCTGGGTTACAGTAGGTTCGAATTTTTTATCCACGCAGGAGGAGGGGAAATGACAAATTGTTGAGAGGTATACGAGAAAGTTTAGGGGAGGCCATTCCTGCTCGTTACCGTTTCATTTTGATTTCCGTTACAACTCCCTCCTACTCCGAAGTTTTGAAAAAAGTTATAACTTGAAAATTTATGGTAAGTTTAGCAGGAGATAAAGCGATTCACGCACCAGTTCCTCCCACTTATTATTATAATTATTATTATCTTTAGATGCCGTTAAACTGCGTTTTAAATAAAACAGCCCCCAGTTTTATTGATCTATATTCAAAAATACACCGAATCAAATGAAAAATGGTGTTAAAAAAACAAATAAATCTTTGAATACTGTTAAACCGTTATTTTTATTCAACTTAGAGAAGCAAATTTTTATTTTATTATTTTCTTGTATTATTTAATTATTTTAGATCAACGTAGCACAAACCGCGTGAATTTTCCTTCTGAATAAAGCATCGGAATTCTAAAAAAAGTAATGAAAAAAATTCTCATTTCTGAGCAAAAGATGGACCTAATTAAAGATTCAGTTAATTAAAAAACAAGAAATTATTCTTAATTAACAAATTTAATTATTAATTCATTATTGAGAAGAATAAGAAAAGCTAATTAAAGAATTAATTAAAAAAGATAATTAGGTGGTTAGTCCAAAAGATCATTTTCCGGGAATTCAGCGCATAATAAAGCCGTCTGCTGTAGATTTTTTTCAAATAATGAATTAGTTCATTTCAAGATATTGAATTATAGTTAGCCGTTAGCTAAGGTTCAAAGAAATTTTTGTCTTTACTGAAAAAATACAAAGGACTATGCATTCATCTATAAAACTCAACATGTGCTTGTATGATTATGTGTATGTTTGTTCTAGCGTCACAGCCTGGAACGATTTTGATGTAGCTTTGTATTCCACATTGACAGACTAAAAATACTGTAGGGGTAAATAAATGGGGGTAAATAATAAAACAAACTCCTTAGTATAGGTTTGGGGCAAAGTCGTTTAGACACATGTAACATATGAACTGATTGATACGAAATTTGATATATATTGGGCCATTCTGGTGGAGGTTAGGTATTTCTTCTTTATCTATGGAAAAAAACAAGAAAAAGATGAAAACAGACAAAACGTTTCTTCCAAGGATACAAAATCTCCAAATCTTGTTTCAAATTCAGTCCAAAGCTTGAAATTTTTTCTGCATATTTCTGGTTTTCGTAATTATCATATTTTGATTTACATTTGTCTTAATGTTGTAGTTCGTTATTATAGTATGTATAATTAGGGATTTAAAAAATTAGCTAAAAATTTTTTATTAAAAATCTTGTCACATACTGTCATGCTTGCTGGGGCGCAAAGATATTCGTTTCGAGCCGCGAGTCTCACACCCTTGTTCTACATATTGTCATAATATTACTCATATAATTAAATTATATTTATTCTAAAGCAAAATTTAAGAAAGTTAATAAGTCTACTTTTGGAAAAACCGGAAATCCCGGATTTGAGGAAATAAGAAATCGGGAATGCCAGTCAAGTCCGGAACACAATCACTCCTGAGTATAACATAGTGGTGAACCGAGGTTGAGTGGCTCCCGGGTCATAATATGATTTTTTTCGTCCCCTTCCCTGTCATAATCAGTGGCTTAGCTTGTGTAAACAGCACCCTGGGCAGGGCATGGTATTTTTTTGCCCCTCATCGTATTTGACTTGAAAAAGGGGCATAAACGCATTAACGATTTGCCAAGATGACCAGTGGTGTAGCGAATATAAGTGGCGCCTGGGAAATAATGTGAATTTTTTTACCCTGGTTGTCATCAATGGCTTAGCAAGCGTAAAAGGCGCTTGGGTCATGGCATTATTTTTACGTCCTGTCATCATATTTTCCTTTAAGAAATGGCACAAATGCAGTATAGTTTTGACTCCATGGCACCCCCTAAAACTGACGCCCGGGGCACCTACACTTAATGTGACCATTTATTTTTTCTCTCAAAACGGGACATCTGTTGATTTTTAGGTAATAGTATGTGTATTCAAGAATTCACATATTTCTTCAGTCTTTATTTACAATGAAGAGAACAGGAATGAACACGTAATAAATTATTTATGTGGTCTTTTATGTTTCTGAAGGAAAAATTTGTTTAAGTATATTTGATCTTGATTTCAAAAAAGAATTAAATTCTTAGTAGGATTTCTTAAGATTTATTTTGGTAATTAACAGTGCTTTAAGAACTGTGACTTGCAGCTGTATTTTTCAGCTCATCCAAAACTTATTCATAAAAGAAAAGTCCCTTCTTACGGGGGCATTAATGCTGGGCAGACATAGAATATTGTTACATTCATGGAAAGTCGCTTCCCAGCAATGCAGGTCTTATGGTTGGGAAGAGGGTTTTACAAGGTGAAGCAT
Source organism: Araneus ventricosus (assembly GCA_013235015.1). Lineage (NCBI taxonomy): Eukaryota > Metazoa > Arthropoda > Arachnida > Araneae > Araneidae > Araneus > Araneus ventricosus. Next base: position 201,848 of record BGPR01001882.1, on the reverse strand, counting down.
GGAGTGACCTCAGCGACTCTCATGGCAAGCATGACCTTGGCGACAAATTTGGCGATCTTGGCGACAAATAGATTATTCTCGAAAATGCAACCCTTTTCTCGATATTTCTATTAGGGGCCGAGATCTAGGATTTTCATGAAAATTCTATGTGACGTCACGGCCTAACGGGGAGAGTATATAAGACCGCGCTTGGACCACAACAGCGTCTTTGAACGACTGGTTACTGTGAAGCGTAAACGTCTTCGGAGTTCTATCTGCTGTGTGAGCTAATCAGCTGGTGAGCTGAGCTGTTATTGTCGTGACTAGTTATTTGCTGACTGTTTGTGCTGTTAGATATCAAAGCGCTGAACTGTCATTACCTGTGAATTGTTGTCTATTTACATTGGTAATCTGTGCAAGGACTATTGTTTCCTGTACCTGTGCTACGAGTTTTCCTGTATATTTGTAAATAAACCTTCATTCTCCATTATCCTGCGTGTTGGACTGTTTACACCATACACCCACGGTAAGATTTAGTGCAACAATATATATATAATTGCACGAAAGTTCGCTTGATTCAAGTGTTTGAACAGTTCCACCCATCGACTTTCGGTTGAGACTTTCCTATTGTTTCATTCTCTCCCTTTTTGTGGTGTGATATGTTTAGAAATACGTACGAGTAGCAGGCTTCTCACTTGTTATCGCAGCGTTACCATAGGACTTTGTTTATTTTTCGCGCCTTTTTTACTTTCTCGTATAAGAAGTATACAAAGAGAAAGTATTGTAATCGTCAAAAAATTCGAGCTCGAGATTTTGACGAGTCTCCACGTTTTAGAACTCCCCGAGTCCGAAAAACACAATTTTGGAATTATGTCTGTGTGTGTGTGTGTGTCTGTGAACACGATAACTCGAAAACTATTAGAGCTACGGGGATGAAATTTGGTATGTGGTCTTAAACATAATTTGTTGGTTTCTATCAAATTTTGGACAAAATCCGTCTACGTTAAGTCCGTCTGTATGTATGTCCGCGGTCATGTGAACACTATAACTCAAAAACTTGAATAGCTAGATGGATAAAATTTGGTACACAGTTTTATCGTCATGAATGTAGGTCCGTATAAAATTTTGGGCCAAATCCGTCAAAGGTTGACTGTCTGTCGGTCTGTATCAGGGACGTGGCGAAGGGGGGGGGAGGGGGGGTGTCCACCCCCCCCCAGATTTTTCTGAAGTCGGCAAATTGACAAATGAGTCGGCAAATTTTGAAAAAGTGATCGAACATATTATTTTATTCTGCGTATCCACGACATTTGCAGAATTATTTATTGAAACGCTGGAAAAAAAACAAAGTGAATTAAATTTTCAAAGCAACGAAAGAGAAATGAGTTGGCACTGTTTTGTAGATCCCAAAATTTTCCGTTACCCATCCGTAAACAGCGGAAGCGTTCTTCTCTAGACTTTCTAGTGTACTCCCTAATAAAACTGTCATCCCCCTGCAAGTCCTTGCACACAAGGCCGAAACTGCCGAGTTTTTATTTCCCTAAATCGGGGAGCACGGCAAGACGATATTGCCGACAAAATAACTACACACCGAAGTCGGTGTGTGTTTACAGACGGACGAAGCGACAGACATATATAATTCCAGAAAATGTTTTTTTCGTATTCGGGTACTCTAATGTAGAAAATCATCAAAATCTCGATGTCAAATTTTTTGGCGTTTATAATTTTTTTTTTCTTTTCTTCGCATGTAAGAAAGTAAAGAGTTTTTAATGCAAATATCCTCATCTATCTTACGTCTTTATTACTTTTTTCTTTCAGATGAGTTAAAAGAGAAAATAACAATACCACGATCTCTTAATATCTTAGAATTTAAAAAATAACATTAATTTGATAGAAGAATTGAGTAACAATAATCAAAAAATGAAAAGACAGTTTAAATTTTAATGTTTACTGTGGGCTTATTTTGCATATTATTTTTATATTTTTAAATATAAGAAAACATTTATGAAAATTTTTCCACGACATAGAAAAGGAATAAATAATTATTTAAATTTTTTATAGTATTGATTTGAGAAACTTTGAGAGATGCTAACAATTTTTTAATAACATTAATTTAGTATGTTAGCTTTCATCATATATTTGTAAAAAATTATTTTATATAAAAATTTTGTTAATTTGATATACAAGCCATAATGATGCGATTTATTATACAACAGGAGATATATATTAACTCGGTGTGAAACATATTTTAACCTTTCCTTGCTAAGCTTATATGAATGAATGGATTTCTTTTCTCTCCAACTTTACTATAATTTTTTTTTCTATTATCGATTTTTTTTATACAAAAAGAAACTTGACTAGCAGTAACATTCAGTGATTGCATTGAAGCATCTTCAATCCTGAGAGTGTAAAATTTAGCCTCTTAAAATATGCAAAGTTGTTAGCTGCTAATAATAATTACATTATTCAAATGTTAAACTGTTTCAGGAATTTTAAGAAATGTCACAGTCTTATGCCGCTGATTTCAGCAACAAACTATTGCTTAAAAATAAAGTTTGTGAACTTTTTATATTCCTTTTTCTCTATTAAAAATGTGCATTACCTAGATTTTAAAGAAAAAAGGTAATAGAAAAGCTTCTTTAAAAATGAAAGGTTAAATATTTTTGAAGAACTACATATGAGGAGTGACAAAAGTGAACACACACACACACACACACATATACGCTTTTTTCCAAAAAGCGTTTTGTTACAATTTTCTCATCTGAGTACCCAACTGTGTACGAGGGTGCAGTATCATTCAATTTAGTCTCATAACTTATTTTTTCCTCTTTGGAAAATTACCCAAAGTTCTTAATTCTTTAGCAAAACTAAAAATATCCACTTCTAAAACCAACTTTGTAAAATGGATATGTTCACTTTTGATTTTTTAAAAAAATTTAATCTTTCTGTAACATCTTTATTTATTTATTTTTTGTGCGTCTGTGTGTTTAATGCTAGAAAAATATATCTAGCTCTCATTTTGGGGGGCGTTCTTTCTCTTATGTAAAATGTCAGCATTTCACTTCCAAAATCTTGATAATTACGTGCAGAAACATTGAAATATACCACATAAGAAAACAAATACACAAAATAATCTCTTTTCCAACCCTGGAAGCTTTTGCGAGCAGGACAGTTTAAGAATCCTGTAATTTCATGGTGTCTTCGGATTGCACCATTTGTGAAAAAAAGGGGTGAAAGTAGACTGACAGATTTATGATCGGGGGAATGCAGTTGTTTTTACATCACAAAAACCCCTAACTTCTTATTGGGCAGGAAACTCGAATGGACACTATTCTTAACATTTCATAAAGAAATCTCAATCCAGAAAGCGGGACTGATAAAGTACAATGCGACTTTTATACACCAAACCTGCTTTACTATAGGTGAATTAAATCATTATTATTACTGCGGAACTTGGTTAATTCAAACATTTTTTATCCGAATTCGTAAGTAATTCGATTTTTTCTCTATTCTTAAAATTTCTATACGCATAATGCCTAAATATAATCTGTAGTTCGAATTTATTTTGCTTACTTAAATGTCAAGAATGAAAATTGTAAATTCTTTTATATTTCTAAATTGCTTTCGTCCTTACTTTGTATGCTCATCGATCGTGAATAAATAACTTTTTGAGGTTCTTTATTGACTCAAGAATCCAATCAATTTATCCAATCAAAACAGAAATTAAATATTTCTTATTTTTTGAATTATTTTAAATTTAAGCTTAAAGTAAGATTATTAACATTACTTTAAAAAAATCTATAAAAATTTTTACTTTGTTAATTAAAATTTCACACTGTTTATTTATTCATTATGTATTGTTTATTAAAGGTGTTAAATTTTAAAAACAGATTTTTTTGCCTTTTTTAGTTAAAATTGCCGTTTTCTCATGCTGTATTCACTTTTACACAAAGATTTTCTAAATTAAATTCCAATTAGCTAAGTTAACTGCTTTTCATTATTTTACATTGCTTTTTGTTGCATTAATTATTTGTTTATTTAACATGATTTGTTTTAATAGAACTCAAAAATTCTGCAAATTTATGCATATATATTATCAGCGGATGCTTGCGATTTTTCAAGTACTCGGATGAGCTTTTTCCGTTCGAATGCCGTGTATATAATAGTAATAAACGGAAATTCAAATTGAGTTGAATTTCGAAGCAGTGTTTTTTTTTAACATCGAGATTAGTGATATAACGAATAATGATTTGGCCAAATACCTACTATGTAAAAACATTTCACTTTTGATTCTAAATAAAATAATTCTCAAATTTTAAGTGTAAAAAATTAAAGATTAATAAAATTGATATTTTTATTGCTTGCATATTTAAAAAAATTTACACCTTGATGTGTTTTTTTCATAATATTTTAAATACCTTAATTACAATAATTATTTCAGTAATAAGAAATGACCAGAGGAGGGATCTTTCAGACTGTGATTTTTTTTATTGTCCACATCTATGAATGAAATTTTAGTGGCATGATATGTTAAGTGCCCAAGGATTGATTATTATTCGCATTATTTAAATATTATATGTATGTATATTATTTATGTATCAGAATGTTTTATTTATGATTAATCGAATTTAAAGATGGTAAGAAATAAAATTTAGTTCAAAATAATTATAGTGATAATGAAATAATTTATAGTGATAAAGTTATACTGTATTTCTGATATTTTGATTATATTGGCCAAATCAGGCTATATGGCGATTCAGAAAGTCTTGAGGTGAGGGTGCTTCTAAATAGAGCTTTGCTCTGCGTCTGTTCTTATACTAGGGTCATGCACTGGAATCTCTCTTGCGGCTTCGTTAATATCTATTATCCGTTTTGTTCAAATATTTTATGGCTATATTTAAATAAATCTCAAGTGGTTTTGCGTTTCAGATCTTTACGAATAAATTTAGTTTCTGAGGACATTTGTGATATCTTTCTTGTAGTGCTCACAGTTTTTCTGATGGGTTGAACCCACACACATACATTGGGAAAGCGCAGCTAATCAATGGTCGCAAAAGTGATTTATAGAGGACGAGTTTATTTTCCATCGAGAGTTAGGACTTCCTACCGAGGAGGGAATAAAATCATGCCTTTACTAAGCTAAATTTTGTCTTTATTTTTTTACTGTTCTTTTTGAAGGCAGGTCTTTTGTCTTTGTTTGAGCCCTTAGATATTTCGTATCCTCATCATTGAAAATGATATTATACATCTTAGCAGGAACATGTATGTATATTAGGCACTATAAAAATATTTGTCTTTTTAAGTGTTGAAATTCGCCATGAGAGTCGGCATTTTTTGGATCTCACACCCCCCCAGATGTGAGACGCTCGCCACGTCCCTGGTCTGTATAATCGCATACTTGTATCTCATAAGTCCTTTGACTTAGATAAATAAAACTTGATATCACGAATGCTAACATTAATTATAGATCTGTGCCCAATTTTCATCTCAATCGGTTAAAAAAAGGTGTTCAAATTGCATATTTAGTTCAAAATGCACATTACGACTGTGTGTTGGCGAGCGTTTCGCTTATTTTATTCAAGTTAGTGTGGTTGGCGTTTTACCTTGGCGGTCTACTAAGGAAATTGTATCCAGCCGCAAAACGAAACTTCATTCTGGCATTCTCCAGATGGATGCTTGTGATTAACCAGAGGTATGGTGAAATCTTGTGCGATATCTATAGTAAGGTTTCGTACTCAAAAACGTTAAATAAATTTGTAGTACCTCAGAGCGCGTAACAATTCCGAACATAAGCAATTTTTTTTTTTTGCAAAATATTAAGTTTTTGGGAATTCATAAATTTTATATGTGTCATTGTAAATCACCATTCATAATTTTTTTCTCAAAATAAATAGACTTTTGGTAAATATCCCAAAAATATTTACCTACCATCTGGGTGTTTACCCACCCCACATTACTGGTCGTATGCGAGAAAGTTTCGGGGAGGCCACTCCTGCTGGTTTAAAATTGTTATTACACACACACAGTGAGTTACTCTCTTTCAGAAAAAAGGGCATTTCGGTATCCCGAAGCTGCGCTTGGAAACAACGGGGCGGTCCCGTTCAAAACGGGAAGTATGGTCGCATATACCTCCCTTGCCCCCGGGTCGCTACGCCACTGGTACAACAAGCCGTAAAAGTAAAAACAATAAACCCTCAATTTAGCGGGATGATTCGGTCTCAATGGTTTCCTTAGAATCGGACATTCTTTAACCCTTTATATCTTTTGCCCTATTTGCGATCAATAAATTAGATTATTACCTTGTCATTTTTTTTGTCTTTATATGGAAAGTAATAACTATGATAAGCTTAGTTATAGCTCATCTATATAAATACTACCCTTAAGCAGCTTCCCGAAAATGTGTTATTTCGCTATAGGATTTGGCAACATCTACAGCAATTGCTAGAATGATGGATTACGTGATCTCACTCAGGTCCGGATTACTAAATAGGCAAAGTAGGCAATTGCCTATGGGCCCCATAACTTTTGGGGACCCCGAGGCGATATTTTCAATGTAATTTAATTTTGTTCTTGCATTTGATTTATAACGTCCATGTACTGAAACATATTAAAATTAAGTATTACTTAAATTACAGAACATTATTCCTATTATTATTTTTCTTGAATTTAAATTTGTTTACAGATAATTGTGGTCCAATTTTTTTCGCAGTTGGCCGATTAATTCACAAGTCAACAGCTCTGTAAATTTTTGTCTCGGAATATTAAGATTATATCAAAAACATTTTGTAAATTTTTAAATGTAACTTTAGATTTTTTCTATACGCCATTTTTTAAAAAATGAAACCAACTCTCTTGATGGTGATCCGCAATTTAAATGTTTTATTATTTCAGTTTCTCTTTATATGTGTTGATTAGAAACTTGCATGCAGAGATTAAATTTAAATCAATAAAAAATATCTTGTTTGGGAAGGAAGAGAGGGCCCGAAACTAGCATTGCCTAAGATAGTGATGGCGAACCGTTTTGAGAAGTGGGTTAAATTTTGTGTATTATTTTTTAACTAGAAAATCACGCGTCATAGTTTGAAGGGTGCAAATTGCCTCTTCATTCGATAGATTTCCCTTCAAATTTGACGTGTTTAAATAGATATATATGCGAGAGAAATGTTTAACATTGATTGAAAACAAATAAAATGAACATATATTTTATGACAGGAAATCTTTTTTTTTATTTACATATTATTTAAATATTTCTTTATTCAAAAAACCTCTTGGAGAACAACATTCTTGTACTTCAGATGTCCTTGTGTAAATTTTAATGTGATTGGGAATCCTAGACCTTGAAAGTGCAACATAGAGCTGTCGATGTGAAAAGACAGGCTCATCGAGGTAAATTCCAACATGATCGAAAGTTTGCCCCTGCGATTTTTTGATAGTCATCGTGTAAGCTGGAATTAACGGGAACTGGCGGCGGTTGAGAACGAGTGGTAGATTCACGTCACTGGTGGCTAATTTAATTCTTGGCAAGAAAGCAACATCGCCAAGATTGCATTCAGATACAATTTGGCGTCCAAACTATATCACGCGCATGATATACCACTGACGTAATTTACTACTTTCTATTCAAAAACGGATATTAATTTGAAATATAGGATTAATATAATTTAAAATTTCTCGGGAACTATTATCATAGCGAGATACATTTTATATCAATCGATATAAAATTTATTTCACTATTTTAGAGCTATTAAATTTGAAATTAGAACGACAATTACTCTTTTAAATTTAAAATGACTGAAATTTAGGTTCTCTAACAATGAAATAATGCTGTTTAACGTCTCGCAGTGCTATGGCGCGAGTTTTATTGTTGGTGACGTCAGAGCGTTACCGGAGGATCTGGGCTATTATTTTTTAATACTATCCCGTGGGTCACTAAGTCAGTGGCTTCAGTTGGGAAGGGAGGAAGGGTACCAATAATTTGGAAACACCGCAAATTTGCTAACAGAAAAACTTGACAGTTGACCTTCTAATAATTTATTTTCTTTTCTCACTTTTAAGAATCGTTTTAAAAAATTTACTTTTCCCTTTGTTGTTCAAAATTTAATAATAAAAAAAATAATAATTAAATTGAATTATTAAACATTTCTAGACGTATACGCCAAGGCTGTCAATTAGTGCGAGATGGTACCTCCCCTTTCTAAGCAGGGGTAGCGTCAGAGGGGAGATCGGGGGCGCAGGGCCCCCGTCGGGGATGCTGTGCCCTCATCGGGGAAAATTTTTGCATCCCGTCGTGGAAAAATTTTGTACGGGGTATTCAATTGTAGTTGATAAATAATAATCTGGGGAAAATTTGAGACCAGTTTCATTACACTCGTCCCATAGTATAGCAGGTCTTGCCCTGTCGGGCACCCCCGTCGGGCAAACTCTAGCGCCATTCCTGTTTCTAAGATGAATCGAATATATGACATAGATGCCGTGATATAATAGAAAATCAGTTAGGCAACGTCCACTTGTAAATATTTTTTTATAAATTCGATATTAGTTATTTATACTTTAATTTTAAGATTTTCGATTGCCCGTTCTCTCTTTTATGCTAAAAACGTCAACGCGTGGGTTATTTAAAAAGCATTCGTGGGTCAGACACTGATCCACGGGTCATAGGTTCGCAATCACTGGCCTAAGGGCTCCTACAGGATTTAATCCGGCCTAATAATCTCACCCCCAAAACGTTAACAAACGAGTGAGGTTTGGTTTGAGCCTTCCTTTCGTTCAGGTACACATGAATTTCAGCCGCGCTGTTAAATATTATCGAAACAATGAAAGATGATGAAATGAATTCAATATGCAAATGAATCGACTGAAGACAATTTGGAAAAGTGTTCAAGAAGAAGGCGAACTAATTTGTTTCAAGACAACTTGTGTTTGCTTTTATGTAGACCAAGAGTTCCCAACTTTTATTCCCTCGCGTACCCCTTGATTAATCTTCATATTTTCGAGTACCCCCTATTGTCATATCCTTCTCCCCCTCCATCCGTCTATACAAAGAAGTTTTGATCAATAATGTTAAGGGCTTAGGCAAGCTTAAGAGCCAATTGACTCGTATTAATAACATTAATTGGGCTTATTTTTTATTTTACATTTCATTGCATTCTTGCAATAGTATTAGCTCAAAGCGAAAACAATTGAAATCAGTATTGTAATAATTTCGCATTAGCTTATAAGGATAACTAAAAATTATTCTCCGTAATAATCAACTACTCAAGCGGTATAGTTATTAAGTAGCGAGTATTAACTTGGGGAAACAAAATTCTGTAACTTTTTAAAAATTCCTTATGTTTTCTTGTTTCCGTTATTACTAGGCTTGCCAGATTTCTGAAATGTTCAACCGGGACACCGGAATGTCCCCCAGCGTCGCGGGTATGCAAGGGTACAAACCCTTGGAGGTTTTTAGAGTGTATTAGAGGGTAGTTTATTCTCAATGATATGAATAAATGGTTACTGATTAGGAATCTAAACCAAGGGTAATAATAAATGACACAAGCATAAAAATTTTGAACATTTTATTTCTTACATGTTAATATTTATAAGTTACTTAAGTAAGAAGAAACAGTTTGAATGAGGAATAAAAATTTGAACAATATTTACATGTACTTTTCATTGGCTGGGACTTTTTTTAGAAAGTCTTTTTTGTTTTTAATCGTGTTGTAAAAATCTTCACAAGCTATTCCGATATGAATTTTACATGTCATAAAGCCTTTAACTGTAGATTCCTTCATCAAACCCCTATCATCAGTCCATGCCCATCATCAAAGAAAATACTCTCTCAACTGGTGCTGATGTCCCAGGTAAGCAGAAGGCATGGTCACGATTGGCGAGACAAGACGATACGATGACAATATTATTTATTAGCAGACCATCACTCTTCTCTAGTTTTCACTTTTCATACAGTACAGTGAAATAAATGATAAAGTAATTATCCTAAATAATCCTTCACAGTTAATTATTTTTAGACTTTTTTGGTCATCTATAATCAAATTTAATTTTTACCGGGACGTGAAGTAAACCGGCCGGGACACCGGGATTTTGTCTGAAAACCGGGACGTCTGGCAAGCCTAGCTATTACCTACTTTAATTTCGCGTACACCTAAATAGTATCACCGGTTGGGAACTTCTGATGTAGACGACTGTACTATCACAATCGTCGAGTTCCGAAGCAATAGTTTATGGTAGGGCTTCTTAAATTATGAGTTGAGATCTTAAACGGAGCAAAAAATATATTAAGGTTGCAAAATTTCTCAAAAAAACTTTTTATTTCCGATTTTTCAATATTTGTAGGCAAAATTAATTAAAAACCAGCAGGAATGTCCTCCCCTCGACTTTCTCGTTTACTTAAAAGGACAAGGCGTGTTTTATGTTTAGCTTCGTAATATAGTGAAAAGAATAGAGTATGCATTCTGGACCTCTTTCCTTTCACCGATTAGATCCAAATTCGATACAGCCGTTGGTATCAAGAGTCCATACAAAATTGCATTTATCCAGCTTGTTGTATTTTTCAGTTATCCTGTTTACGTTCCTCGGACAGACAAACACACAGACAGACTTCTCACTAACGGATTTATTGCAAAATTAGACAAAAATCTATAAATTCAATGTAAAAATTATATACTAAAAATCCTCCATCAAGCTTGTTGGATTTTTTAATTATCGCATTCACATACCAGGATTATACAGATAAATAGACATCCAACCCGTTGATAGATTTAGTCTAAAACTTGATACTGGTCTTCTAAACAAAACTATTGGACAAATTTCAAATATCTAGTTCGTTGTATTTCTGAGTTATGCTTACATGCACATAGACAGATAGACACACAGGATTGGCAGATAGACACACAGACATAGACAGATAGACACAGACATATAGACACACATAGACAGATAGACACACAGACAGGACAGAACGCCGCCCCATGTCCCCATGCCTGTTGCCATCACAGCAACTGTACCGGTTGGGTGGACACAGGACACACACATACATAGGCAGATAGACACATAGACATAGACAGATAGACACAAAGATTAGGTAGACAAGCGTTCAAAGGCAGAAAGCCGCACCATGTCCCCGTGCCTGATGCTATGACAGCGTGTTCAGAGACAGACATACTTCCCAAAATGATTTTTTCGGATTCAGAGGGGTCTAAACAATGGCGTAGTGACCGAGGGGTATGGGGCTATAGATGACACGGGAGCCAGTTTTAGGGGGCCCCATGGAGTCAAACATTATTGAGTTTATCCAATTTCTAAAACAAAATATGACGAGAGAGCGTAAAAATAATTCAATGCCCGGGGTGCATTTACGCTTGCTAAGCCACTGATGACGACTGGGATAGAAAAAAAAAGTCATTTTTTTTTCAGGGCGCCACTTATTCTCACTACGTCACTGGCCATGGTGACGAAATATTACTTTTTTTGCCACTTTTAAAAGTCAAATACGATGAGGGGCCGAAAAATACCCTGTCTCGGCAGCCGTTACAAGCTAAGCCACTGATGAAAGGGGGGGGGGGAATCACATTATGAACCCGAGCGCCACTTACACTCGTTACACCACTGGACCTAAAACGGGTTCGAATCTTGATGTCGAATGTTTTGATGATTACAATATTTTCTCTTTGCATGCTTCGTTTCCGAAAAAGTAAAAATAGTCTTGACTTAAAATATTTTATTAAAATTTTCTAAATAGTTATTCTTATTTGAATTTTCTTTCAGTAATTATTGATTCATCACAATTAATTAATGATTACTAAATCCAAATTTCACATTTTCTTTCTTTGGGGTCGCTGCAAAATGTCTGTCTACCCCATCTCCGACGAAAATTTTTCCAATCAAAAAGGAGTCGCTAGAAGAAAAAAAGTTGAAATCGTAAATTATGGGAATTCTGATTTTGCATAATGATTCAGTAAAAGTTGGTTCAGTCAAATTTTAATTCGAAATATGATACTTTAAATTCGTTGAATGACTTTAGATGACTATCATCTGATAGTACAAATGATAACTGTTTTTTTCTGACAGCACCTCTTCTGCCAAATAATAAATTATTATAATTCATCATTCAAGTGCATGTTTAGTCACTCACAAAAGAATTATGACATTCTTATATTTTACATTTGTATTGAGAACAATATTTCCATACTTTGTATATTTTCTCAGTTTCAGCAGAAAGTTCCAGGTAATAAAATATTAAATAAATAAAAACTTAATTCAAATGTTGTCTTCAGAATTTCTACTCTTCCCATCCGTATTTATCGAAAAAAGATTTTTTTCTAATGCTACATTTATCAAAAAGACATTTTCCTGGACATAAGTAAGTTAACAAGAAAATCATTCTATAGACAACCAAAACATGAATTGATTGCAATTAAAAGAAAATTTCATTTCCCAACAATTATTTGGCATGACTGGTACTATTTTTTCATTTATTACCAATTAGAAAATCAATAGAATTGAATCGACGATGACAATTTATTTTCTTTAATTTTAAGAACTTAGCTTTAGCTAAACTTAACTTTATATCTACACATTTCAAGTTCACTTGTAGCATATTTTCGCAATTTCGAAGCATCTCTTCATTATCTAATCATAATGAAATGAGTCAAATTACAAAGAAGCTTATTTGCCTCCCAAGTATTTCTTCATTATCTAATCATAATGACATGAGTCAAATTACAAAGAAGTTTATCTGCCTTAACTCTTTCAAGTTCACTACATGCTTCTTTTTGAAAATTACTAAATTTATTTCAAAAATGGGTATTAGACATGTATCTGATCAAAAATATGTAAAGGGAAAAAAATTAGCCTTTTTTATTTTCAAGAAATTTGTGGTTTCACAATGAAACCAATGAACGGTAACGGGCTATTTTCCCTCCGAATAAGTTATCATCGAAATGCAATTTAAATTATATATTTAATTTATAAGTATACGTGAGTATTCAGGATATACAACCTTCATAAAATTCAATATTACTTTCGAAGATTCAATTTTTAAAAAAAATCAATTTGTGAAAGAACTCTCATCATTTTGTTTCTCCTAGAGATCAAAAACAATTTAGCTCTTGCAATGCCGAAATCTTTGTGAATACTAACGGCATTGAACTGGAATTTTTATATAAGTTGGCCTATATATCTGACTCATAAGTTATGAAAGAAAAATTACGCGACGTTTCGCTCATACGCAGTAGAAAAATGCCCAATGTGTGGTTTCGCTGCGAAACCAATGAGCGCGAAAGGGTTAAAAGTAATGGCACACGATTTCAATGTGTTGTGAGCCACACTGTAAGAAGCTCCGATTCAGTGTTTCACTGCTATACAATATAGATGCTTATCAGTAACGGATATTAAAAAATTCAATGAAAAAATATATCTTTTGTTTGTATTTTCCTTTATTTTAATTAAATTCTCTCCTTTAATTTATTTTATAGAATATGAGAGACTTTCATTGCGATTAACTTCAATCTATACTTCACAGTCACAAACGTTTACGTCACTCACATTTTTGTTTTTTCAAAATTAATTAAAAAAAAATTTGATTATTAGTTAATCAAACAATTCTGATCATGTTTTTGCAAGCAGTAGGAAGGTTTTGAAAATTCAATTTAAAAAATTACAGCTTTTTAAACGATTAATCTTAATTAAAAATTTAAATCAAAAATTAATTTTTTAGAATATTTTTCTATAAACCTTATATTCATTTATAAAAATGTGCACAAATTGAAGAATGAAAAATCGTGTAATGAAAGATTAAAATGCAGAATAGTAAGGGTGATTATAATAAGTTAAATTAGAATAAAAAAATAAGATTAATAAATAAAAGACTTTTTTTCTCAACATTTTTCTAAGTAAGATGATGATAGTAAGGCAAATCTAATTCTCTGACGGCAATAATTTTATTTTCAATAAATAAATTAAAAAGATATTGTGAAATTTTTTTGGAATCGTTTAAAGACATGGTTTTTCCTATATAAAATAGACAATGTTTAAAAAAAACTGACAAAATTAAAAAAATATTAATAAATTTGTATAATATCTAGAAATTAAGACCAGATTTCAGAAAAAGAAATTCAACGGCGTTCCATTTTTCTACCATAAAAAAATGAGATCCAGAACCAAACCATCTCATCCACCAGCTTCTTAGATCGGAAAGTCAGAAATTCGAAAACTGCACTCACCAACTCCGCAAAGTTTTTCCCCCCTTTCTAAGCCGCTCGTAAAAAAAAAGAAGGAAAATAAAAAAAGAAAGAAGAGGGAGGGAGAAAAAGGAGAATGAAAAAAAGAAAAGAAAAAAGAACCCTCCGTCGATCTTTCTGACAGCCGGGTGAAGGGAGAGGGGGAGGAATAAAAGGAAGAGAGAAAGAAAAAAACCCCACAGGCGCAGCCAATCGCATCGCGTTCCCAAATACTACGTCACGCCGACTCTCGCGCCTTCTCCCGAGAATCGTCGGTTAGGCGGCGATGCCACTCCAAAACAAGAAGGCAGTGTGTGTTGTGAGTCTAGCACGGGGACGTGCGTTCGCTGGCGGCGTCCATTTTATTTTTTGGACTTCGCAGTGGTGGCATACCCTACTCGAATGACAAAATATTATGGAGGGTAATGAGAGGCCCGCAACGCATGTATCGTGCCTCTACCCCGAAATCCTTGCCTTGATTTTCAGCTATTTGGACGTGAAAGACAAAGGAAGTGCGGCGCAGGTTTGTTCTTCATGGCGCGAAGCAGCGTACCACAAGTCCGTTTGGCGAGGCGTGGAAGCTAAATTGCACTTGCGGCGATCCAATCCCTCTTTGTTTCAGAGCTTGGTACAGCGCGGTATTCGGCGGGTACAGATCTTGAGTTTGAGGCGGAGCCTTCGTGATGTTGTGCAGGGCATACCCAATTTGGAGAGTCTCAACCTCATCGGATGCTACAACCTCACGGATGTCTGGCTGACTCAAGGCATGGCGCAAGAAGTCCCGACCCTGACAGTGCTCAATTTAAGTATGTGCAAACAAATCACGGACAACAGTCTGAGGAAGATTTCCGAGTATGCTAAAAACCTACAAGTGCTGGACTTGGGTGGCTGTAGCAATGTCACGAACACTGGACTTTTGCTGATCGCCTGGGGCCTGACCAAACTGAAAAGTCTGAACCTCCGTAGCTGCAGGCATGTTTCGGATGCTGGTATCGGTTTCTTGGCTGGTTCCGGTACGCACATTGCTGAAGGAACCTTAATCCTCGAACACCTGTGTTTACAAGACTGTCAAAAACTGACCGATGACGGTTTAAGGCATCTGAGCTTAGGACTTCACCATTTGAAGAGCATCAACCTTAGTTTTTGTGCGAGTGTGACAGATTCTGGTCTGAAACACCTGGCCAGGATTACATCCCTTCGGGAACTGAATTTGAGGAGCTGTGACAGCATATCGGACATAGGCCTTGCCTATCTCGCCGAAAACAATTCCAGAGTGACAATCTTGGATGTCAGTTTTTGTGATCGTGTGGGGGATCAGGGTTTACTACACATATCCCAAGGACTCTTCAATTTGCGAAGTTTAAGTTTAAACGCTTGTCCAATAACTGATGAAGGTTTGGGGAGAATAGCGAGGACGTTAACAGACTTGCGCACATTGAATATTGGTCAGTGCAGCCGAATTACCGACAAAGGGCTTAGTTTAGTTTCGGAACATTTGCAGAAGCTTTTCTGTATTGACCTGTATGGTTGTACAAATATTACTACAGTGGGCCTGGAAAAAGTGATGCAATTACCTCAACTTAGTGTCCTTAATTTAGGCTTGTGGCAAAAGAGGTGACACCTGCTTTGCCAGAATGTTGATAGTGTTTGTGCCATTTCATAGGATATATTTTTAAGGAAATCTCATCTAACCTGGATATATTTCGTAAGCAGCATTTGCCTTTCTATGCTATAAAATATGCAGATTTTTTTATTTATTTATTTCAGCTTCGAAAAAGAATCTTAAAAGGTGAAATAACTGAAAATGAGAAACATTTTGTTGAACAAATTGAGTTGCATTAGTGAACAGTCTCATTACTTTAATTATATGCTCAAAGCAAACAATAATTACTTTAAAGATAAAGAAATTTTCTTGATTTCTCAATGCCTTGCTTTTGTGTGATTTCTCCAAATCAGTATAAGTTGTTGCATTCATAGATAATAGCTGATAAGATTAACTTTTCTTGGACTTGTGAAATACTATATGAATTTCATCTGTTACACTACCTCAATTAGTTAAATGCTTATGCATGCATGTGATATGTATTTTTACAGAAAAGCAGAAATATATTTACAGAAACATTTTTCTATTAGTTCAATCATTTTAAGTTAGGTAATCTGCAGTGTTTTTAGGAATAATAGCTATAATTAGCTAATTTTGTAAGCTAATATGAAATATTATTATCATATATTATTTCAGTAATATGCTCAAATTTAATTTTAATATGTATTAGGTAGTATGTGTGATTTACTTGCATGAAAGTAGATATTTAATATTTGTATATTTGAAATCCACTGTCAGATCAAAATATTTTTGGCTTTATCTTTAATAAAACCTTTTGTTAGTTGAGTTTTTCTCATTTTTAATTCTTTTATAGCTATAAACTAAAATTATAAATGGAAAGTTGAAAGTATATATTTATTAAAATCTTATATATTGAAAAACAAGCTGGATATGGTGAGTATTTAATATAGGAAGTTTGTATCAGTATGTTGCATTTTGCAATTGATCTCTAAATTCTATGATTTAAAACCAGGAAATACGATAAATTTGCTTTCTCATTTTAAATATGTTGATCCTTAAAATAATACAAAATAATTAACCATAAATAACACCTAACATGAAATTCTGAATGACTATTCTAAACTAAAAATCTTATCTGCTTACTACTGTTGTTACTAACAAAATAATTAGCCATAAATAATACCTAACATGAAATTCTGAATGACAATTCTAACCTAAATATTTTAGCTGCTTACCACTGTTGTTTCTAGGAAGGTTTTTTACATCTTTTTTTTTATTACATTTTTTCCTTTAAAAATCGTCATGAATTTTATAGATATTTTGTTTTAAATGAAAGCTAAGCAGCTACTATTATATTGATTTATTTTCATTTTGTTAGTACAATTGTGAAGTGTAGTTATATTATTTTTTTAATAATTTATGCATAAATCTAAATTATGAAGCTAAATTTTATTTTATTTGTAGAATTAGCTATAGGATGTATAAACCAGATTTTAAAGACTTAATTGTATTGTTGATCAACAGCATTTTTTACTTTTGACAATATGAAAAATCTGTTAATTTCTAGATGATTTATCTTAAAATACAGTATTTCAAAACTTATCGTAATTTCTGTATTTAATCATTAAATAATTACTAATGTGTCATGATTGGGAAAGCTACATTTTTATTTTTAGTAAAAGAGTATTTACTTAAATAACTTTAGATTTTGATAAATAAATAAATTACACATTAATTGTATTTCTTTTTGACAAAATGTAGTTCAAGATAAATTTATAGCTATTATGAATGCTTATACCTTTAACTAAACACTTCCATTATATTGATAAATCTCATTTATTTGATGGGGTTTCATAAGCTGATCTTGAATTTTATTAATGTTTGTCATTAAAAAGAAGTTTTCGTCCTTAAAAAACATAAAATAAATAAGCAGGTAATTTGATAATTGAGTTCTTGTATTTATGAGAAAAGGTTAACATTATTACTGGTATGCATATCTTTGTTAAAGTGAAGTTGAGTGCATTTTATGTCATATTTCAAAAATTACCAGTTAAAGGTAAAAAGGTTTTCTGAAAAAATGATTAAGAAAAAAAATTGGAGTATGACTTCATTCATATGCATATTTATTTGTGAATTTAACTTTCTGTCCATATTTCTATGATAAAGAATGCTCATTTCATTTTTGGCTCAAAAATGCTTTATGTGCTAGTCAATAAGTGTTCAATTAATTTTCGTGTATTTCTTCAGTAAAATAGAAATCTCAAAATTATATCAATCAAATTTATGAAGATATAAATTGGCTTTTTTTGCATCTTCTTGCTTTTCTATTAAACACAGCTGGCCTGTGATTTCCCCTGAAAAATATACATATAATCAGTATTTTTGGTTTTTACATAATAATTCCTCGCTTCAAAAAAATGAATTATGGCCTGTCGATTCTAAATTCATATTTTCTGCAATGATTATATGTGATTATTTATCTAAAAGTTATTTTAATTCATTTTTGAACTCTCATTCAGAAGAATTTGAAATTATTGTTAATTATTATTGTACTGATTTCTATAAACTTTTGAAACAAAGTGATGAATGAATGGTGAAAAAATTCATTTCTTTACAAATTTTGCAATTAATCTAGACAAGCTTTTTGTTAATGTCTGTTATGTATGTTTTAATTTTTAACCATTCCATAAAATTTTTGTAATGGTTTGTACATTATGTAGATGTGTAATTAATGTATATAAAATACAAAGCACAGAAATTATAAGAAAGCCTATGTGGTGCTCCTTATTGTTCTGAAATCCAAAGGCCTTAAGATTGTGAAGATGAAGTACCAACAAAGTAAATTTTGTTACATAACTTTATGTCTTCTGTTTCTTTCACATGTATCATTCTTTTTCTACACCCTAATTTAGATTTCAAAGCTTAACCCTCTAAGCATTGAATTATGTTGAGCTTATAGGTTTAGATATGAAAAATTAGGTTTCAAAGTGAATAAATCGATTTTTTGCATTTAATCTAATCTTTAAAACTTAAGAATATATTTTATCTTTAGAATTTTAAGAAAATATACAATGTATCTGCTTTGAACTGAACCTTAGAGGGTTAAATGAAAAGGATTTGTTGCACATTGTCCTGTAATAGTAATAGGATCAGTTTATATTTTTTATATAGAATGAATGAAATATTTTTTGTAGCCATTGAGAACTGAAGTTAGCCGTTGGATCTGATGTTGCACTAGTACATTTTTACCTTTGCTTAACTCTTTAAAGGACCATTTTTTTCTAGTAGTGGTATATTAAAATAACTTTGGGGAGTAGGATTAATTTAAGAAAAAAAAATCGTTTACCTTATTGGATGGCATTAATTTTTTGTTAATTAATTTTATTGATGATTAATTAATTACCAAGTAAAGACACTTGAAATGAAATTGGAACATCTAGGTTTTTGTTTTGTCAAAAAATTTGGCGAGAACTTACGTCAACCTTAAAAATTCATGATTTTGGTGGCAAGTATACTTGCCACTGCCTTAGAAAGGGTAGACATTGGTACATTTGCTTCACTATGTAACCATTAGGATTCCACTCATCTTGTGGTGCTAATTTATTGGGCCTTTATAATCATTTATATATAGTATTACTTTCTTTTTCTATTGTTTTATTACATATATTGTGGATGGGTTTATTGCTGATGATATAAGAATAGGCAACCTTGCACCAAACAACCACAAATCTTGCATTTCAGTGTCTTGAAAAGGGAGGAGTACACTTTCTTTTCTAAAATATCTATTTTAAAAAGAGATCTTGGATTTTGCTTAGTTATAATCTGAAGGCTAAATCATCAAATAGAATTAATTGTTGACGTAGCTGAAATAAAATGGAATCCAATGTTTATGCTGTAATTTGTATCCTCAAATTATTGGTTAAAATTGTTTCGTAAAAGTTGATCCACATTGTACTGATAATTTAAATTGAAACATTTTTATGAGATTTTTTTAGTGGATGAATAAAGAATTAGGCGAGAAGTTGTTTTAAATATAAACAAATATTATCTAATATAAAATTTTCGGACAAACTGCCAGAGTTTTTTACAAAGGTATAAATAGCATTTAGTCACTTTGGGGTGAATTTGTAGACATATGAAATTAAGCTTCTTGTATTATAATTTACAGTAGGTAAATTTATTCAAAAAAGCATATTGTGATGCTAAGGATTGTGACCTTAATATTTTTTAAAAATGCTTCTCTCAAATAAATAAAATTTGTCATTCTGAAAGTTCAGTCCCGAATAGTAATAATATGACAAATACTTAATTTGTGTTAACATATTTCTTGTACTTATTTTAACTACAAAGTCATCAATTAAATTTGCAATTTCATAAGTGAAATGTTATAATTATCAGTGAAAAGTATAACAAATTCTTCATCTTAATACAAAAAAAATTGTTGCTATTAAAACAATAACAAAAAATTTAATGCTTCTTGAAAGTACTAATTATGTAAAAAAATTAATTAACCTTCAAAAAAATGTTTAGGAATGGGCCATTTTGTCTTAAATTAAGAAATTTAGAAAGTTTAGAGTTAAATTTCTGTTCCTAAGTTAAATACTGAGTTTGAATCTGGTGGTATTCTTTCATTCAATTTTGGTAAATGCTTATTGTTTCACTTTTCAACTATGTATATTTGTTATGAAATGCATTTGGACGAAAATATTTTTCATTTTCTAAAAATTCTGTTTTAAATATTTTTTCTCCTCTCTTTAAATGAATCAGGAATATTTGGTAACTCGGTTATCAATTTCGTATGTTTTATTTTCCTTGAAATTTAATTAAATAGATAGTCAAAAAAATTCACAATGCTTTAATATATTATTAATTTTATGAAAGCTGTTTGTTTAATATGCCATTATTATATAGATATTGAGTATCTCAGTGTAATGGATTGAAATAATCAGAAAATTAAAGTAAAATATTATTCTGCTTTTAGATGAAGCCTTTTTTGAATTCTGCCTGCAAATTACCTGCTTGACTCACTACAGAAGTTAAATCTAAAAAAAAAAAAAGAGAGATAAATATATATAACTAAATTATTCAGCTGTCGAGATTCTTTTTCTATTGGATGAGAAAATTCACATTCTTAAAAGTGTTTAGTGCAATTGTTATATTTTCTTATATGGAACGATGTGCTTTAAAAAATAAATAGGAGAATGATCAATGCAAATTATTTGAATAATATATCTTTAATTATTAAAATACAATGCATCTGAAATGTAAGAAACTGAGTTTTATTTTGCATAGACCGATTAGAGAATTTATTTATATTTTACCATACATAACTCGCTAAGAATAAAGCCGATTTTTTGTTTCTCTTTTAATATAAAATAGCAAAAAAGTCATTTGAATTGAGTTGGGAATGTTAAATTCAAAGTGCATCGGTGGTAAAAGAAAAAGCCTCAACATTAAAGTATTCGAATTTCATGTCAAGAACATGTTCGCCAAAATAATCTTCTTTTAGAAATATGTTTTTAAATTACTGGGCCGACGGATTCAATGTTATGTATATATATATATTTATTAATGTGAGTTGTACTAAGTATTAGAATAAAGAATTGTATGACAAAGAATTTAAAATGAATGCGTCGTTACCGCGATTTTATTGTCCTTGAAAACTGGTATTATTTGTGTAGATGTAAATCCTATTTCTTGATGTTGAGTTTCAGATATTTGTGTCAAACCTTACATGAAATTGATTTATTAAAAAGAAGCAGAAGATCTGCCGGCGTAGCATTGGTCCCTTCCCTCCCCCCCTTCCGGTTTGAAAAAATGCATTGCCTTAGAGCAAAATTTATGGTATACGCAAAGAACGGTGCTGCACAAAATTCGATATATTTATCCTTTCGAGACGTATGTGCCTCAGTCAAGTTTAAAAACGTAGTTAATAACTGTCAATCTACTAAAATTTCTTACATTTTACTTCATTGGTAGTAGGTCTGTTTTAATTTTTTTTTAAATTAATATTTTGCTACTATTTGTTGTTGTCAAACAGTCTGTCTGCTTGGTAGCATAATTTGTAAATTGTATTTTAGAAAGTGGTTACGATTTGATTTGATTTGTTTGGGGATTTTCAGCAACAAAGGCTATTATCCCCTATTCATTCCAAAGTTCATTTCAATCCGTAATCAAAAAAGAAGTAAAAATTGCCATCAAAAGACGGACTAAAATTATTGCCGATCTGATTCGGTCAAGAGAAAAAAAATGGCACCCTCCTAGAATGGCCTCTTCTGGCCTATTCTTTCTGGTTACGATATACGAGCAGAATCAACCAATATATTGTTCAGTTTCCATGTTTGTAGCTCTCTTTTAAATAATTTTATTTAGCCGATTACGTGAGTAAAAAAAGATATGTACACCATGTGTATATCGTATGGTGTAATTTAATTTTGCATTGAAGTAAAAAGAAGATATTTTTGTGTGTTTTATTCTATTTTAATAATCATTTAATCGACTCAATTATTGGTAAGATTACTTTCCACTTTCATTTTCTTAAAAAGAAAAGTTTCTCTAAAAGGGTTAAACTCTGTTTTTATTTTAATGGGAATTTGGTTGTCTAATGTGAGGCTCCACAATATTTTATGAAATAGAAAGACGTCGGAAATTTTCGAAACTGATAAATAGTGATAATATTCACTGCAGAAAAGTGTGAATCAAACTAAATTGACCGATTGTAATTTATTTATATTTAGCAGACGTAAACAACGGAGTATTAATTGTGAGAGGCTTCGTAGGGCTGGATCGCACTGTTACTAGTTGACTTTTTCGATGGTCTTGTCTTGGGTCGACCACCGAAATTTGGAGACAAACTTTGAATATTATTAAAATAACATTTGTACAAAACCAACATTCAAAGAAAGAGTAAGAAATTAGCTTTCTGCTTTTTTATGCCCTAAGAATTTGAATCCGGATGGTTTAGTTGTCAATCGTCTTTCGTGAATTCAGTTCGTTCTTCAAATGAAGAATGTATCAGTTAATTAAACATCAGTCAGAGTTCGTGAATCTGTACATAAGAAAAGTTTTTTTTTTTTTTTTTTTTTTTTTGTCTGTGTAAGTTATGTTCGTTTTTTTGTTCTTTATGCACGCCCACTCCGTTTTATTTATCGGGATGGATTAGCACAAGAAGGAACTAACGCCGTAATTTTTTTTTAAAAATTCGAGTTGGGTTATATTTATTTGTGTTATATTATGTGTTAGCTTTTTTTTTCTCGATTTTTCTGCATTTATTCTCGGAGAACCGTAATTTTTACATTATTGTAAAGTCCGAATTTTTTCAGTTCTAATATGAGTAATTGGAAGCTTCTTTGTAACTTTCTTGATTTTTAGGAATTTTTTTAAGTTTTAGGAAACGCCTTTCTACGAACTATTTTCGGCGATCGAGGCGAACTATTATGCTACCGTATTTTAATTTACAAACGTCGGAGGAAAAAAAAAATTTTCAAGTTTCTACTTTTAATCAGCAAAAATTCTGTATAGTGTAACTGTTCATTGTAAAGTTATATGGTATATTGTTTAAAATAAATATTCTTTTTCCAAACTTTCTCTCGTTTTCATTCAAACCATGCTGTTGTTATAAGGTAATAAAAAAGCTAGATTTGAAAGTTTTAATTCAACAGGAAAGGATTCAAAAGAGATTTACGTGTGGTGCAGGAAGTTAGTAACAATATTTGTAGAAAAAGAAACGGGGGGGGGGGCATATGAAAAATTTGGATCCCGAGCAACGCTGATTTATCAGCTCGTATTATCATATTTTGTGGTAAAGGCGGTGGGGAATCTTATGTTTTTTAACTGAAGTTTTTAAATCACTATAAGAATAGTACTATCTGCTTCTACTTGTCTGTCTACTTAAGAACTATCTGTTTTCATTTATAAATTTTGTTTACTTCTCACCTGTGTGTTTATAATCTTTAAACAAATTACAAGGCAATAATTTGAAAAGTTTTTTAATTCTTTTCTATGATTTACTTTGAAACAATAGTTTTTAAGTAACGTTTTGTTTTAGACTTCACATTGATATTAGAAATTTAGTTTTATCGATTTTTACCTAAAAGTTTTAATAAAGCGAGAATGGAAACTAAATTTGTTTAACTTTGTTTTAGTAAAATTATTTCGTACTTTCAAAGTAAATGAATCGAAAATTTTTAATTTACAAGTTCTAAATTCATGTAAAAGTTTGTATTTTTAAACGTTCAATTTTCACTTTTTTCTTTTTGTTTAAAATTGGTAAAATGATCGTTTACTTAAATACAGTAAACTTGATATTTTCTTAAAAAAAAAAAAAAAAACTTTTAAAAGAAACAATACGACTGAAAAATCACATTATAAAAGTTTTTATTTTTCTTTTCACTCCCTTGATAGCTAACTGGCGGTATTTTTCGTAGTGTTTTTGCTGGAAAGATTCATATTGTAGGTTTATCTGCATAACATTTTTATTTTTTCTTTTTTTCTATGATAGCAAAATATCTTTACCATTTGTTTCATGAACATCCACTTTATTGATAGATAAAAATTGCGTGCGTTAATTATAGCTATGAATCGTAACTATGTGTAGAAAATTTAAACTTGAAATTTTCAATTTGATTTGACTTTTAAACAAAGTTTCCTGTTGCTAGAAGCACTTGCAAATCTTTGAAATAGTAAATTTGTAAACTTTCAGATTTGCACAAAAAATTCTTAAAATCATTTTTTTTTTCCGTTGCAGATGCTGGTTTTCCTATATGCAATTAAAAATCATTTTATTAGTTTGTTATTGTTACCTCCGAGATAAAATTTAATGTTTCGAAATAGCGTGGATTACTCTTTAAAACTGAAGTCCTTGGCTTTCAAATAGTTAATGAATGTTATTAAAGAAATTTCTCAGTGCATCCTTTGCTTGTTCGTATGATTTATTTTTGCCAATGAGCATGACTGTTGCTTCTTTTTTTAAATTTTGCTCTTTTATCTTAATTGAAAGTTAAGGTTCGTTTTAAAACATACAGTTGGGAAAAAGAAATGAAGCTTCTACTTGTAGATTTTATGTTGCTGTTTATTTCAAAATATCGATTCTACTATTTGTAGAAAAGTTCTAAAATTTTAGGAGGAAAGTATCGTTTGGTTCTATTGAAGTTAATTAATTAAAAAAATAGTTGTTATTGACTTATCTAAAGATATATTGAATTTAAGAAGAATATTAAAGAAATATTGAATTTATTTTATAAACACTTAAAATTTTTGTTTAACACTGAAAGAATTTCAAGGAAAATCAGCAGAATTTTTATTTAATGTGAGTAAACTTTCGTTAAGAGAATGTTAAACTGAACCATGAAGTATTGTAACTAAGCCTTCTTAAACATTCCCTTTTGCGATTGATTTCATTTCGTCATTAAGAAGTTTATTCTCATTTCCATCTAAAAGATTCTTTCACAACTCAAATTGGTATTATTATTGGTATTGGGAATAAAATATAAAGAAATAATGCGTAAATCATGATCCTTAAAGTGACTTTGCTTTTTCTATACAATTTCCCAATTGTTTTTACAAGCAAAAGAGTTTTTACGCTATTAATAGGTTTATTGTAATCCCTCCCCCTTTACCCCAAGAATCAAACCTTACCCAAATATTTAACTCTCTGAGAGGCAGTAATTTTTTTAAAATAATTTTCGAAAAAATGCGATGAGAATGGTTTACTTACTTTTTTGTTTCAATTAGCTTCCAATGGATATTTTAATGCAGTGTTTCCCCACACACATTCTACTGCAGTGTTCCCACATTGCAATGTGGGGCCCAGGCCCCACAGGAGGGCAATTTGATTGTTAAGGGGGCGATTCGAAAATGGACTCCTCCAGGGATTAAAAGCAAGGCACATTTATCTTTAGGATATGCTCGCAGAATAATTTTCAAAGATATATTATAAAGAAATTTTTAATCTCCGTAACCTTTTAAAAAATGATGAAAATTACGAAAATTTAAATTATTTCTGTTTATCATTTAGGAACTAAAACATATAATTTAAGTTTCTTCAGTGAACAATTTAATTTTTGAATATTAAAAATTATGTATATGTTACATAGGGGGCATAACAAGTTTAGAAAGAGTTAGTTGGGGCATGACACAAAAAAGTTTGGGAAACACTGTTCTAATGAATCGAAATTATTCAGTGCTCTGCTAACTAAATTGAAAGAATCTGACAAGAATATCTGATTTACGAAGTTTTAATATAGTTCAAACTCTTGTGTTTAATATGCTATCCAGTCTAAAGGAAGCACATAGGTTCATCATATTTTAATAAATCTTTCAACGATACTCCACGAAAGACGTACGTTCTTTGTGTTAGTCCACTAATCGTAGTAAATTTAGATGTTTTTGTAAAATGACTAAGGGTGTCGTAAACTGCTCGAAACATTAGATATTTATGGCGCGCATGAGTGGCTTTATTAATGCTTAACGGGGGGGGGGGGGGTATGCTTTGTACACATGCTGTATGGGGCATGCTTTCGTATTTTAGTACTACATCAGTTTATTATTATACGAGCGAACTTTTTTATCAAAGAAATTTAATATCGCATCCCCTCCCCATAAGAACGATAATATTGCGATAGTTTTAGTCAAATGATGTTATTTTAAAATGTTTTGATTTTAAATGAAAAAGATATTTTGCAATTTTTATAAGTATATTTCAGTTGAAAATCTTTTTTTTTTCCCCTCTCTTCCATCGATCTTACCTAAATAATTAATGTGTAATATGGTAAAAATAAATTTAGAGTAATGCATATGATTTTTTTATGATCACCTTATTGAATTAAGGCTTTTACCTAAAAATTGTGTAGAAACAGATGCTAGGAGATAAGTTTAGTATTAAAGAAATGTTTTAAAGACACTGTATCAAACCATTTAACTTCATCCAGAAAATTTTCTTATGTTTAGCCAGATTTCGATTCTTGATAATTCATTCTGTAGAGTATTATTAATCAGAGAATCATTAAAACGATTACAATCCATTCATTTTCGAAAGAGTTACCAAAATCTTTCATATAGAACATTCTTGTTCTCGAGCCCTAAGTTAACACATTTTTTGACAAATATTTATTGATTGTTTATTTTGATATCATTAGTATACAATTAAAATAAAAAAAAATATTTTTAATTTGATGCTCCGTTTAGAATCGTTCATAAAAATTATTTATTTTTTCTTACAGAAAGTCAGCGATTACAAAAAGAAGAATATTAAACACATTTATAATTATTTTAGATATTAGTAAAATACAGTGAGGTCTTTTGAAACTATTTCAATGTGTTGAAAGCTCCTATTGATCTAACATAATTTGAATTTGTAAAGATATTTAATTACAAAGAAGAAAATACAGAAGAAGTAAACAATAGTGATAACAATATACCTTTTGCGCGCAACGCAGCAGCATCCAGTAATTGCATTAGCAATATTGTCTATAATCAACTAACCAATTAAGATAGAATCAAACAACAAAAATAACTCTTCAATAAAAATTATAACACATTAAGATTGACAAATAAAATGGGGAAAAAAATGGAAGAGAACTCGAATGGCGAACTTTTTCAAAGTGCCACTCGCCAACGGAGTTCTAATATGGATAAATTTTCTGTCAAGGGATTGAGTTAATAGTCAAATATAATATTCCTTTTGTGGCCTGAATTTATCCAATAATTGAAATAATGTAGGAAAAAACCTTTCTTAAATAAGAAAAACTCAAGAAAGTCTTCTTAAACTAATCCAATAAAGAAGTAGAAGATAAAATTAACATTACTAGTATATTTGGCAGAAGGTAACGTTACTTTTATCTTCTATTTCTAAATATCTTTTTTTTGTATTTTATTGGAAGTTACTGCCTTTTTGCGCCATTCTGTTTAATGCAAAGTTTAATTTTTAATATCTCTTGTTAAATTATTTCACTTGAACTTAAATCTATAAACCTTTATTCTTGTGACGTCACAGTTGCCAAGTTCTCCGAGGTGACAATGCTTTCATGTGTGCTACAACTATAAGCACATACACAGATGGGTATTTTTAAACTGTGAACTTAACGATTCATCAGTGCTACTTTCAGACTTGTGTAAGATCATAATTGCTATTCTGTATTAAGAAAACATTTTATTTAACGTTGCTTGATTCAAATACTTTTGAAATCACTTAGAATTGATATCTACGTGCTTAAACCCAAATGATTTGAAACTAACTTCTTACTGAATTAAAATGATACTCTTCGGGTGGGGGTGGGGGGGGGTCAGTGATTTTTTTTTCTGATGATGATTTTGTTGACAAAGTGGAAGTTGCTATATTTTGCATAAAAATGTTAGATAAAATACGAACAGTATGGTTGTGGTGATTGAAAAACGATTCTCCTCCTTTTGAGTAGCTTCTTTAAAAATTAAGAATATCTCTTTTTTCAGGAATGAATTCTTAATTGAATTTTAGTGCATTTTGGGCAAATCCTTGTTATTAAAAATTATAAATATTTATTTGTACAATTTTAGCGGAATATTAAAAAATCGAAAAGACAAAAAATAATTTATAAATTATTTTTTCGTTACTGATGTTAAAAGATGTCACAAAAGCGCGCTCTGTCAATGATTTCGCTGTCGCAAAATTTCACTTCATATCGGAACCCTCAGCTTAAGAAGCCCTGTTTGACTCAAAAATCAGCATTATTTCTTCTGAATTTCAGAATTCCTAATTAAAAATGGTCCAACATTTCTTACAAAAGGTGAGATTCATTTCATCAGGGTGAGATTTAAATGCATCAGTTACGCTTATGCATATAATTATGCAGTCTTTTTCGTTTAAAATTCGTTCGTTCGCCAGGAAGTTTTCAGAAGCGCCGAGTTTTAAAATTTACTGTGGATATTCATTTATTTGTAAGTTAAGAATAAAATATACTTTTGGAGAGAATAATTCTATGAAAATAAATTAATACTGTTTATTAGTTGGCTAAACGAAAATTTCACGTACACTATAAGGAAACTAGAATGCTATTTAAAACGTGCTTAATTTATTTACGATATGAGTTTTCACAAGACATTGTTTCTAAAAGTTTCAGGTAAAAATTGCAGGTTCATTCATTTTTTCGACCAACAATGATAAACTTTTTCTAATCTCGAATTATTCATTAAAAAAAAAATAGAATCCAAACATACTTGCATATAAAGAAAGAAAAGAAGACGAATGATAAGCTCATTACTTATGCTTTAAAAACTGTACACAGACGGTTATATTTCTTTAATTATGCGTCAAGAGAGTTGTTTTATTTATTTCCATAGTTTATCGCAGCGAGTGAGATGCAAAAAATACTTATTACTTCCTCATATATGAAGATAAATTACTGTAAACGTCAAAAATTTCTATCCCGAGGTTTTGATGAATCTCCACATTTCAGACCTAATAAATAATTTTTTAGTATTATGTCTGTCGATCTGTGAACACCATAACTCAAAAACGCAACGAGCTACAAGCATGAAATTTGGTATGTGGCTTTTTCACCAAATTTGTAGATTTCTGTCAGGTTTTGGACGAAATCCATCTATGGGAAGTCTGTCTGTTCGTCTGACCTTGTCCATGTGAACACAATGACTCAAAAAACAAATAGCCAAATGGATGAATTGTAGATTGGTCCAAAGTTTGATACATTTGTTTTGATAATCAAGCTTTATGTTAAATTTCGTCTATCTAGCTATTTACGCTATCATGTTCACATGGCCACGGACGAACACATGGGCACTTTCCTTTGATGGATTTCTCCCAAAATTTGATTGAAATCTACAATTTTTCATACCGAATTTCGTCCTTCAAGCTCTTTGCGTTTTTAAGTTATCGTGTTCATGCACAGACCGACTGACAGAATTCCAAGAATGTTTGTATCCGACTCTGGGAGGTTTGAAACGTGGAGATCCATCAATATTTCGAGATCGAATTTTTTGAAAATTACAATACATTCTCTTTTGACTTCGTATACGAGAAAGTTAAAAAGAATAAAATCCAAGTTGGGAAAAAGGAAAGCACCCCAACGGTCAATGCTGGAATGCATAATTTTGTAAACGAAAAGAAGAAAATTTTAATTTCTTTCGTTTATTGAGCAAAAAAATCTCCTTGCTGTTCAGCAATGGATTCCGAGACTACCACTTTTGGACGATTTTACACCGGAAAGGGGTGCCGGCAATGAGTCATATGAGCGCATTTCCGGAGTTCTTTGTTAGATCACGCTCAGTAAAATGTAAACATCACCCTTCCATTCTTCACTTTCCCCCCTATTTTGATGAAAATAACTCCGCCCGGCGCATGCGCAAAAGCGCGGAGGGTTTCCGAATCCGTTGTTAAACAATAGTCAATGGCGATTCAAGCTGACATACGAGCGAGAGAATCAAAGATTAGTGATGAGGACTATAGAAAGAGTTCTATGAAATTAAACAACTTTCCTTTTATATATAGAGTTCCGTTAAACAAATATCAATAACTGGCGTTTAAATTTTGCCCAAGTGTATCAATTGATTTTAAATATATTCAGATTATATTTAGAACTATTTATTTAAACGTAATGATACAATACAGTATACGTTCGTTTTTACGAACCTCTTTTTAACGAACACTTACGATTTTACGAACTAGCGAGTGGTCCCGAATACACTCCCATAGACGTAATGTAATTTTTCGCTCGCATTTACGAACTACAAATTATGAAGATCTCTTTTTTGCGAACTCAGTTTTCATACTCCTGCAATTTTTTTTTTTTTTTTAAATATAGGAACGCAGTGCTAACATCAATTAAACTCTCAACAGGTGTATCTAAGAATGGGTTGTTTCCCCCCCCCCCCCCTCTTTTGGAGGGAGGGCACATAGCAACAAGTTCAAGTAGCTTTCCGTAGTCCGTGTGGTTGGTTGTCTGGACTAAGGCACTTTTTTGAAGGGAACAAGAACTGTGAAATGATTTCAAGTATAGATAAAATGGAAACATGTATTTTCCAAAATGTGATTTTTAAAAAATAAATAAATGATTATTTCCATTCCTAATTTTTTTTCTATGTTTTCATCTATGCATTTTCATCTAAGTAATGCAGTCTATGTTTTCATATGTAATATTTTCAAAGCATGATAACGTATTTTTCTGGGTAATAAAATAATTTTTTGTGCATAAATTTGCATTTACTTCTCGTACACTTAAAAAATACATGTATAACTTTATTTCATAATAGTAGAAAATAATCTAGAAATACTGCTTCATCTATGAAGAGGACACAGTTTGATAAAAATAGACATAAATAATGTACGTATCCATATCATTTTTGGTGCTTTTCTATTTTACGAACTATTTCAGTGTTCCCTACAAGTTCGTAAACGAGCGTCGACTGTATATAGCTGTGACCTTTCGATCAACTTGCACTGTCACCGAATATAACAACCATGTTATAAAAAAATAGTTAAATTTATTTCGTATTTTGAACGACAGAATGTCAAACTCATTTCGAAGTTAAATCCAAGAAACTGCGCAATAACATCGACTGAATATAACGTAAAAGGGAATTATGAACAATTTTCCAATTTTGTTTTTGATAATTGGTGGGTGTATTCTAAACATTAACAATCATTTTCGGGAATACGTTGGCATCACTGGAGTAACGTGCTTTCTTATGCATTTCCGCTTTTAATTTGAGGTGGAGAGGGTTTCATAGAATCTAGATGACAACACGATCTGCATACAAATGAATCGGGAATGAATAATTTTAGTTCATTAATCTGGAATAAATAAATAATTTTAAACATGAAGTGTTTCTAAGTCGAGTTTTTTGTTTATATTTATTTTTTACTAACAAGTAATAGTTTGAGCCACCGAAGGATAAAGGAGAAATAAATAATTATTTGTATCGGTATGACTAAATCTTCACAACCTTCTTGTTGTATAGTCAAAATTTGGGGAAAAATCAGCCATAGGGTTTTTTTTTAAAAAAAAATGGTCTATTCAGAGAGCAACTGTTCAAAAAAGAGAATCTAAAGATGAAATTCAATAAATTCTGTAGTGAAAGCACTATCTTGACAAGTATAGTTTTAGCTAAATTTAGTTAGTTTAACGTTCCGTATTGGAACTACACACGCAGATACCAGACCCTGCACCCATCTCTCCAAAATTCTATTCAGGACCGCCTTATCAAATATGAGCGCCCTGGGCTAGAGTAATTTGGCGCCCTATCAGAACCACAACTAAGAATTGAAAAACTTGAATTGAAACTAAGAAGAAACACAACGAAAATGCCCCTGAGAAATAATTGAAGAGAAAAAAGTGACTTGTTCTCTGATAAACGGCATTGAAATTTTGCAAATCAACACATTTTGAAAATAGGAGTTTACAAGCCAGCTTCCTTAATATAGGTAATTAGTATTATATATAAAATTTAGGATTTCCTCACTGATTGTTTCTGTATGAATAATTTTTGGAATGTTGAATTTTGATTGAATTTGAATTTTGTTGAACTTTGTTTCGTGTAACATTACAAAATCGATGGCTGTCTAGTTACATGCAATAATCATATTTTTACTTTTAACGTGTTTAAAATTGTATTTAAATAATTTTTGGGTTCAAGATTAAATTGAAATCGGTATAATAAATTTTTAGGCGCCTTTGCATCATTGGCGCCCCTGGGCCGCAGCCCATTGGATAAGACGGTGCTGATTCTACTACCATTTGGAAGTTGTTTGATCGCAACGTTCACCTGGCGTTCATTCAAAGTTCATCTGGCCCGCGTACACGGTGGATCTCGACCCCTCATCTGTCCGGCACAGAAATCGAAACTCTGCATCCGCGCGAGTACAGGGTTATTCAAAACAATTGCTCCGATTACAAATGCGTGTAACTTCCGTATAAACTAAGATAGGAAGAATAAATTAGCACGCAATACGGGAGGAAGATTCGGAAGGAAGTTTTGTTTGTGTACGTAATAATATCCCTATGTGACTTCACTTGGTCACACTCAGTGTCGGCTCATGCATTAGGGTTGCAGAGCTGCAGTACCCCCTGAAATTATTTTAAAAGTTTGTATTTTTGTTTTTATTCTAATTGGCTTACATTTCCACTTTGAGAGTTCAATGATCAACGAAAATGGCAAAAAAGTTATAAAAAACGTGAATGGAAGACGGAAAATCAATCAAGAATTAAGAGAGAGATAGACCAGAGCGACATAGAGTTTTGCCCCTCCTAAGGATCAAAATGCGAGCACTTCGCAACGCTGAGCGCTCCGTCGGAAGAGAAAAGCCACCCTTTCTCCGTTTGAATTTAGAAGCACTCGAGTTGCGATTTTTACAGCTCTCGATTGGCGCGCCTTCCGCCTTTCCCTTCCCCATTTGACTTTTTTTCCCTTTCTCTCAGTGGTCCAGTCATTAGGAAGTTTTTAAAATCAAATTCTGGAGGAGTTGTAATTTTTTTTTTATTCCTTTATGTTTTTGGAGGTGCTGATTAAGAATCTGAGGTTTGCCACCAACAATTTTTGTTGGAATTTTAGTTATAGCCAAAAAAACATGAAAAAATTGTTTCTTCCCAGTTTTTGCTATTAACTCAAAAACTATAAATTTTTAGTATATCATCACTATATACAAAAACAATCAGCACAAAGTTTCCTACAACTTAGAACTTTTGCAACACTGCTTGTTTCTTAGCTGCCGAGCCGCCACTGCTCACACGGGCAACATCCGTGTGGTATAGAATTGGGTTGATACCAGGTTTTGCAGGTTGATATCAGGTATAACTTGATATTGATACACGCTTGTAGGTGATACTTTTGTACTAATATAGCCGATAACCGATCATTTTCTGTCGGTACGCAACTGGGTAGTAGGCAAGCGGGTAGTGATACGAGATTTCTGCCTTGGCGATGTGTTATGTGTGTGTTTTTTTAAAACTACCTATGTATATTATTTCTTATCATTACCTGGAATAAAATTATTTCTAACGCATTTTTTAACCTTTTCTTGCAATGTTTATTAAATATATAAGATTGATGGGATTTTCTATGATTGAATAAATATATTTTACTTTAAGCATTTCTTTATTCGAAAAAATAAGTAGCTCAAACAACCGAATTATTATTAGTAAAATAAATTGAACATAAAAATTAAATGCTGAACATGAATAGAATTTTCAGAATATAACGATTTAAAAAATATAATTATACAGAAAATATTTATATTTTAAAATATAAATATAAGATGGAATACTTAAAAACAAAATGAAACTGTTGCTATCAGTCTTTTAAGTTATAGAAAAGTCTTTACTATTTAAAAATGCTTTAAGAAATAATGTACAAAATTAAAATTTGCAACTAAAACTAAAGGTAACGAGCAATTTTGGAAGAGATGAAGATAATAGTTTTTAAAGCTAAACCGTCTATTAATATACAGAGTTTAATATGAACAACTTAAAACAAAAAACATGAAATTTCTCTTTAATTAAGAACAGAGGGTAGTAAGTATATTAACAAAAGTATAACATTGAGAACATACAAAATACAACAACAAAAGAGTTAAAGGTAGAAAGAAATATAATTCAATAATTATAGTTTTAAAAAACTAATTTCTTTTACTTTGTCATAAGATAATCTTTTTTTTTTTGTCATTTAAGATCAGTACCACTATCGAAAACATGAGTTCTCATGGAACGGATGTCACAATCATGCAAAAATGTTTTCTTTTTAGTTTTTTTTAAATACAAAAAATTGTACATCTCTTCTTGCCACTATTTTAATCGTTCTTTAATAAGGAAGTACCTACCTACTTCGGGGATCATTCTCGCTTGAGATATTCTTACACACGTGTATGATGCTGAAATACTATCGTATCTTTTCCACGAAATTAATGCATTGCATATCAATCCCACACATACCAATCCCAGCTCGGGAATCCCGCCTTCCGATACACTTAACTATTTGTTTCTCTCCTTTCCACCGTCACCCATCATGACTTCAAAACCAAGGCCACATGCTCTTCATCATCATACCTCTACCGAAAACGCGAAGCTATCCCCAACCCGGAACTGTATCAGTCTGATATTTTGTATCATGTTATGTTGATACTTCGTATCAGCCGACCGAAGAGAAACACGACGGAAGCGATTACTTATCGTTATCATTCGAGTCCGAGAACTGATACCAAGTACCTGATACTTTTGGTCTGTATCATTTTGGTGTATCTGATACAAAGTATCAAGTTGATACAGTATCACCCAACCCTAGTGTGGTAGTTTTCAAAAAAAGTTATAGCCATTTGTAATCGATTAAATTGTTTTGAATAACCCTGTATAACTACAAATGATTGTACAATAAAACCTCAGGAAGCGGCCACCTTTCTCAATAACCACTTTCGCTTCGCAAGGAATTTTCGGCCCATAGACACAATGTTAAAATAGCCTCTAGCCTTATTAAAATGACCCAAAATTCCTGCCACTCGAACCCCTCCTAGTTAGGTCAAGGATTGTGATGACCTTAGTGACGATTGGGCAGAACGTCTTCTGCACAAAGATTGTGCTGAAGGAAAAGTAGTTTAAGTCCTTTTCTTTAAAATTTATTCACTAAAATATTAATGAGTTATTCCATTATATTAACTTTTCTAAACATAACTTTTTGAGCACTAATTCGTACTCTAATGAAGAAGTTCTGATATGGCTTGCGACCATCAGCCAATGAAAGTTTCAGCTCAACAGACTTTGGTAAAATAGATGATATTATTGTTTATTCCTCAAATCCCTACCTACGAAGCGATTAAGGGTTTACTTTTCCCATTGAAAAACACAATGAAATAAATGCAAAATCCTCTGCAAAAATTGAAGGATTCAAGGAAACACAGATTGTACCTTTTTTCAAAGGAAATTTACGAAACTACGAATGAAGTATTTTTTTTTATGTACTTAAGTTCTTATTCAGTGTGTCTGAAATAATGAATCAGGACTTGTATTAATATGTATTTTGCTTCCAAACATGAAAACCATTCAGAACGGCCGACAAATGACATCATTGAATAGATAATTTTGTTGATTTTAAGATGGCCGAAAGTGTTATTTTTATTCGAATAATAGTTTTCGAAATCATCGCTAAAAACATAAAAATATTGAACTCAATGAACATATGACAAACCATCACAGAAAAAGAAAATTTCGTTTGATGTTGGAGGATTTTTATGAATGCCGAAAGAAATCATTTGGGTGCATAACACATCGATGCAATCGTTTGACCACATACCATATTTCATTTATCTAGATTGTTCCGCTTTTAAATTATCGCATTCACATACACAAGGGTAGATAGTCGGGCAGTGGCGAATCCAGAGGGGTGGCTATCGGGCTGCAGCCCCCCCAGAACTAAACCAAAATTCTTGATTTAATTTAAAATCACTACAACTGTTTGATCTTAATTTTCATTTTAAAAAATAGTAATAAAATCGTGACAACATTGCTTTCTGACTTGACAGGCTCGTAAATTTTCCTACTTTTCTAGTCATTCCACTTGCACTTGTAGCGTTGGCGCGGTGGAAAACATTTTTTGGCCAATTATTTCATTATATTTTTTATTAACTTGTCGAAAGTATTGTACTGTTCTTTATGATTCTTACTGTCAATTGAGTAAAGTCTGTAAAGTTAATGTGTTTTGGTTTACATAAGCCATGGGGTTTGTCATTCGTCACGACGATTCAAAATTTTTATGACCTCAGCCGCTCCCAGACCCAAATTCTGGATTCGCCACTGTCAGACCGTAAACCCATTGTAGGATTTGGTTCAAAATTTGACACAGACCTACTACAATTAAGGTGCTAAAACCACATGACAAATTTCATCTATTTTGATCCTTGCGTTTTTGAATTATATTTACATTTCGCCCAGAACATTAAAGAAAATAGCGATTTTGGTGTAAGGATGGCACACCGCATTGCATCCATCTATCTCTTAGCTTTTTTTTTCAGTTATAGTATCTACAGATAGACAGACAGACAAATATATTCCCAAAATTGGTGGGTTTTTAACGTAGGACTACGTTCCTCCCATTGGGGTCTCAGGAAAGAATTTGATTCTCATGCCAAAACGCCACAAAAAACGTAGATGGGAGATCCTCTATATCTCGATAACTACATATGTTAAAAACACAACTAATGTCTTATTTTAGAGTTAAAGGGTAACAACAGAAATTGCAAAAAAAATTGTAATTCAGCGACTAGTGAGTCGCAAAGTTTGTCAAAAATATGCATGAATTGGTGACGCGATCCTCTATGTCTCGGTAACTACATATGTTAAAAACTTAACTAAGTCTTGTTTTAGAGATAAAGGGTAACAACAGAAGTTACCAAAAAAAAAATGAAAATCGGAAAAGAGTCACGCGAGTACGCCTTTAACATCAGCAGCTGTTTGAAAAAGACAGCCTCCCTACATTTTTTTCTCCTTTCGGACGTAGGATACAAAATCTCGATGTTGGGTTTTTTGACGCTTGAAATATTTTCTGGTTTTATACTTCGCATACGAGAAACTTAAAATTAAATAGATGGATGACATATTAAAGAAATCCTCTTTCATATTGTTTCTGTTCAATCCACTCTAGCGCGTATTTTGTTCAAAATAAATTTCTGCCAATCTTATTTCTGATTGGTCTCACCATTTTCGGTACAGATACTAAAGACTATGTAGGTTTAGCACGAGACGTGTTAAAATCTTGCGTAATACGTTCAGAATCGCTGATTATAATTCTTGTTGAGACCTGCGATTACGAAATTCTTCAAAAACAACTTTTTTAAAGAACCGCGGTTGAACCTGTTTATTCTTAAATGTTGACCTTGAAGCTGATTGCAAGAAAAGCGTTTCTAAGTGTTACTCAATCAGCTAATAATCTCTAAATCAAAATAAGACGGATTAAAATATTTTTAACTACATCCTGCTGCATAAGAATAGTAATAATTATCACAACTAGCGTAAAACTTAATCATATCTTATTGTAATCTCGTTGATCAATGATATAAGCATGGTGAACATAATATTTATTTAAATTTAGTGATCATGTTCTATCACTGTGAGTTATTCTTTTTAATATAAACTTCTGTGGCATTCGTGTTTACACTGGCATTTTTTTGAAGATTCTTTTGATGGAAATTTATTATTTTTAGAAAAAAGTACAGTAAGTCTCGCTCAACACGTCGCTCAAAATACGACGAAAACTACATATTTCAGCCCTGCAATTTACATTATAGGGCTGAACTTTGAGTCATGTCTTCTTTTTGATAATCATTTCAATATATAGTAAAACCTGTTTACAACGATTTTGTGAGGACCTAGAAGATATATTGTTATCGACAGAATGTTACAAATTCTGTAAATTCAACGACTTGGCGAGATTTTGGCGCCAAATTTGGTGGCTTGGCGATGTTTATGGCGGCATATTTGGCGACTTGACGACAAAGTTTGGCGGCATACTTGGCGTCACGAAATTTCTAACTTTTTCTAGAAAGTTCGGCAGCCTCCCGAGACTATATAAAGCCTCGTTGCAATCGCAGGCCAATTAACATATGACCATGATAGGAGGTAGCCCCCGTGGATGGGGCGGCTACTCCTTGTACAAAACATCAAGTATCGCGAGTCAGTTCAGTTGCTGTTTTGCTTTGATCGAATAAGTATAACCCGCGATCATCGGTTGTGGAAAGCAACGATTGTTTATTTGAGGAAACTTATGTGATTTAGCCATGCGGTTTGAAGTCTAGTCTCACATTTAGTCATGCAGAAATAACATTCTGTTTTATTTGCTTAGATTTTTTTTATAGTTTTATTGGTATTTTAACAATCAGTATGTCACCTGGTACGCGATCAGAAGATGCTTGGTTGAAGGTGAATCACGTGCATCACAAAAAAAAAGTGGATGGTACATTGCACTTGATGAATGAACGAATCGCGTGGATGCCAAACGGTAAGGACACCTTCTCACTGAGTCACAAGTATGCGGATATTAAAATGCAAAAAAATATATCCTGATGGAAAATCTAAAGTTTAGTTACAAGTAGTTTTACTCAGTGGTGATAAGACAACTTTTCATTTTGTTAATCCTATGGGTTCTAGCTGGCAATTGCAAGATAGAAATGGTGTTAAAGAACGTCTTCAACGGCTCCTCCCAAAATTCAAAAGAAAAATTAACAAAGAACTGGAGGAAAAAATTATATTTTGCCAAATGATCCTGTTCACTTTCAGTTATACCGTGATCTTGTTGCTACACATGTAATAACAGCCGATGAATTCTGGGCAAATTATGCAAAAAAGCCTGCTTTAATGAATAATCATGTGATTTCGCATAAAGATACTTCACCTACTAAATCTGAAAAGGATCTAAAAAAGGATATTATTGCAAGCACGACTGAATATGATCTAACTAGTAATACAAAGCAAAATGTTAGTTCTCTAAATTTAACCAAAGTGAGCCGCTATCTTAGTGGTCCTGTTCCTCTGATGGATACTAATGATATCACTCCCGAAGAGGTTGCTATGGCTGCCAATCATTTAAAGCATTCTGTTCATAACTGGACACCTAATTTGCCAAATGTGCTTTCTCCTAGTTCGGCAATTGTTGCTCTTAGTGATGTGTTACCAGGTGGATCATTGATGAAGAATATGGATAACACACATTTAAAAGATTCTGTACCAATTGAAATCCAAACTGAAATGAAGCAGTTATATTGTGCTTTAACAGAACTACTTCGTCATTTCTGGTGCTGTTTTCCTACCACCTCTCCTCAATTAGAAGAAAAAGTTCTCTCTATGCAAAGTAGCCTTAAGAAATTTGAATATGCAAAGTTGCAGCCTTTCCAAGAAAAACTAGTAGGGAATTGTTTACAACCTCAGTTATGTGATCACATGAGAAGCCTGTTGCAGGCTGCTTATAAAAAATTTTCTACTTGGCAAAGCAGGCTGGGCAGATGATAGTTGCTGTATTCTAGGCTGGTTTAAAACATTCATCTGTCTAGGCATATACGTTTAAAGAAAATTGCTCTCTGTATTGTTACGTTTTCTCTTCTGTTTCTAGATTTTTTTTATTGAGTAAAAAACAGTAGTTTCCTAGTTTGGATGGCCAAACCCTTTGTAATATTCTCAAAGCAAATAAAATTTGATGCATATTATCGCGATAGACCATATCTTTTCAAATACACCTTTACGTATTGGTTTTCCAAATCATAAATTCCCTTGCATTTAGAAGCTACATAAAACTTTTTGCCAAGTACAATAAAAAAAGATTTATTTATGTAAAATTTTACTGTTTCAAGAGTGGAAACAATGGGTAAAATCGCACTTGAAAGTTATGCATGAACTTGCACTTTCACATGTTATTACGATGTTTTTTAAAAATTATTGTTACTTAAATTTTTGACATGTTTAGTATTTGTTGAGATACTTATTTATGTGTATGCAGGGCATATTTATGTTGTAACAAATTGAGGAACAGCTTTGATATATGGCATCACTGGCGATAATCTTGTATTGGCGAC
>BGPR01001882.1:127698-146560 GCA_013235015.1 Araneus ventricosus | reverse complement strand
AATTAGTTACAAAGCATGGTTCATATTAATTATTAATTTTTTGTGATCTGCAACTTTCTCATCGACGTAATAATACAGGATATTTCAAAATAATTAGTGAATTCGGGTTTTTTTTTTCATAGGAAAAAGGTAATGTGAGTAAATACACGAAAATTAGAGATGATGTCAAAAAAAAATTCAAACTTCCTTACCTTTAAGTCGAATATTTTAATACAATACGAGATTATGTTCTTTCTCTTCTAAGTTTTGTTCGTTGTTATGGTTAAACCGATTACAAACAATATTGATGAAAACAGATTTTTTATTTTATTAAACGTTTAAGATAATAAGACGTTTTTACTTTCCAAGCGGGAATGTTCTACCATAGACTTTCTTGTGCACTAAAGCAATGCGGAACGTTTTGTACTAAGAGTATAATGAAAAAAAAAACAAGTCTGTATTTTGGGTGTCTTCTTTTCGGCCCATTGGACCTGAAATTTGAATACAGGTCTACAGCTATAGTTTAGTTTACGTCCCGTTTTGAAGCAACACGAGGGCTATTTTGGGACGGACCTCGTAATTTTAAACCTCGGTCAGATGACGAGGACGACACCTGAGCTGGCACCCCCATCTCTAAGCTTACACGCCACACCAACGGGAGGACGTTTGACCACTACGTATGATTTAACGTGCAACAAGCCCCATACACGGCGGATCTTCAGTGGAATCGGGTTTCGAACCTGGAACCCTCCGGCCCCAAAGCCGAGACCTTACCACTAGGCCACCGCGGCCACAGCTATAGTTTAAAGACTACATATTCGATTTCATTTCTGTACCTGAGAGATAAACTATCATAAGTCTAAATAGATGCTTTTATCGTTTTTGAACTATTCAACCACATCTTCAAATGAGAAAAGTGTCGTAGCTGTAGGTAACCAGCGGGAGTGGTCTTCCCTAAAGTTTCTCATATACGCCCTAACACGGGTAGGGGAAAACGCGCAAAGCAGTCGTGCCCTTTTTTTTTTTTGCGGCGTAGAATAGTGAAGAAACCGGATATGCAATTTGAACAACTTTTTTTCAAACGATTGAAACCAAAATTGGACACAGATCTACAATTAAGGTTGGAAGACCACTTACCAAATTTCATTTATCTAAGTCATTGCGTTTAGAAGTTATCGTGTTCAAAAGCATGAGATTATACAGACCAACAGATAATCAACCCTTTGACGGATTTGGTCCAGAATTTGATACGAACTTACATTCCTGATGATAAAACTGTGTACCAAATTTTATCTATGTAGCTATTTAAGTTTTTGGGTTATATTGTTCATATGAAAACGGTCAGACAGACTTCCCGTGCACGGATTTCGTCCAAAATGTGATAGAAATCTACCAATCTTGTGTAAATACCATATACCAAATTTCGTCACTCTAGCTCAAACCGTTTTCGAGTTATCGTGTTCACAGACAGACATAATTCCAAAATTGTATTTTTCGGACTCAGGGAGGTCTAAAACGTGGAGATCCATCAAAATCTCGAGTTCGAATTTTTTGACGATTACAATACTTTCTCTTTGTATACTTCGTATACGAGAAAGTAAAAAAGAACCAAAGATTAGCACTCTAGAAAAATGAACAGTGCTCTCTGGAACTTCTTTTGGCGCTCCTGTATAAAGTTAAAATAATTACTTAACCTATACGTTAGAGGTAACCTATCTTATCTAATCAATTGAGATTTTGAGTTACCGTGTTCACATTCACACGGATTGATAGATAACCAGACTTGCCTAGATGGATTTTGTAAAAATTTTGATATAGATCTATTATTTTGATGAAAAGTTCACATACCAAATTTAATCTGCCTAGCTCATGGCGTTTTTGAGTTGTCATGTTCACATACCCAAATAATTCTTAAAATGGTTCTGGTGTAAAGCAAAAGTTTGGAGAGGGAGGTGCTGGCTCAGGTGTCATCCTCGTCATCAGACCAAGATTCAAAATGAAGAGGTCCGTCACACAAAAGAGCTCTCGCGTATCTTCAAAACGGTACGTTGATGTTACTAAACTAAATTAAGCTTTATGTAGAAGTGTACTAAGATGTCGACGGAAGAATGCCGATCGACATTTTCCCTGATCGTAGCCCAAGGGTGTGAAACTCGCGGCCCACAACGAATGTCTTTGTGGCCCAGCCAGTAATGGCTTTAGAGTTTGCCCGACGGGGGGCACTGTCTCCCCGACCTGCTGTACGAGGGGACGAGTGTAATGAAATTGGTCTAAAATGTTCGCCAGATCTTTATCAACTAATTGAATACCCCATACAAAATTTTCCCCCGAAGGGTACAAAAATTTTC
Organism: Araneus ventricosus; assembly: GCA_013235015.1. Lineage (NCBI taxonomy): Eukaryota > Metazoa > Arthropoda > Arachnida > Araneae > Araneidae > Araneus > Araneus ventricosus. Next base: position 144,233 of record BGPR01001882.1, on the reverse strand, counting down.
CCTTACGGCGGCCTTGCCCCCCCCCCCCACCGGCGCACCCCTGGGCCCAACTAAGATAACAACACGTAAATTACTAAAGTAGTACAATAAAGTAAAACGGTTGTGCATGCAAGCTACGTCTTATGGGAGATGATTATGGATGAGGTCAACACTCAGAACTTCATCAAGGAATGTATAATTAAAGTTTCAAAAATTGTTCGTTTTGTTAGTGTGAATCTTTGTCTCGAAATTCCTTTGTGGCTTTAGATACTGATTGTATCAGCAATTTAAGTGATCAGATCTGCTGGCAGATCCAGAATTACTGATATTCACCTCGGATCAGATTTCAAATGAATCATTCCGGACAAGATATACGTACTTCCATGTAGGAAGTTTGGTAGCAAAGAAGAGATGCCATCAGGAAGAAAAATTTGACTTTACCGTTGTCCTTGTTCCTTTCTACTGCGTTTTCGAAATAAGCCTAAAAATTGAAGGGTTTTTATTTATTTATTTTGCAGTCCACAAAAACTTAGACATTGCTTATTTGGTCCATGCTAGCTTTTCAGTTTGACACTCTTGGCGTAGACCAATCATTTAATGCTTCTTCATCACTACGCAGTTCGATTGACGCCGCGTGACATTCGGTGTTTCACAGAATTTTCCATACGTTTTCTCTTTCATGATCTTAACTTTTGAACAGCATACGGCTAATCTTAAGATCTTCATGAGTTATAACAGATCTTTATCATTTTTAGTTCTAGGAATTATAGGTGGCTAATCCGCATGTGCGATATTGTCAGAAAACACTGGATTACCTCGGCACTTGTACGCTTCAGTACCCTTCCGCCTGTTTGATTGATAAGCAATGGGAGATCTTTTTGTGAGTAAGTGCCCAGACAAAGTTCCTTTATTTCATCTGGTATGTAGGGCACCGATTATGTCATCCGTTTCACAACTTTCTTGCTATTTAAACGAGGATATTTTTAATTACTGGGCCAGATGAATTTCACCATTTTGACCCTCTCTGAATCCGGAAAAAAAATTTTGGAATTATTTTTGTCTGAACACTATAACTCAAAATCCAAGCGAGTGATGCGTCCTTTTCATTTGCTTTATTCTCTGACAAAGAGCCCCCCGTAGAGACTAGACCCGTTATTTCTGTGTGCCTGACCTACTCTTAAAGTTTGAAGACGTTATTTTTAAATACCATGTATACGAAAAAGTCGAGGGGAGAGGACTCGTACGGGCTACTAAAAGAACTATTTCGCCAAATTTGTAAAAATATTTTATGTTTGGGAAATTAACGCTGTTGAGAGGGCTTGCATGATGAAAATTTCTAACCAGCGTCCTTTACGTTGCCATCTTCCTTTACAAATATATGATAATACTTTTTATGCACTGCACACGATCGCCGCTTCCTTTTGTTGATTTGGTAAACTAACTATCCAAAAGCCGCCCGTGGATCTAAAAATTCGTTTGAAATTTCGTGATCACGATCGTACAGTTTTGCTTTCACGAATTTCCGTTTTTTCTTCAGCTGTAATGCATTTTATTCTGTTCAAACATCGGCTTCTTTCAGAGCGTAAAAAAATTTTGTTCCTGAATTGCGATTTGAGAGGTTCATGTATGCGTACGCGTCGGTTTCTCGCTGGGATGGAAAAATTACACCACTTCGAAATATCGTGTTCGTTTTGTTCTGTTTGCTGAACACAATACGCCGGAAGGAAATCCGTAAAAATGGACGTAAAAGAATTTATGCAACCGTGCTTTGGAATGGCAGGCTCTTCTGTCAAGTGAATGCCAAATTGAATCTGCGATTTAGATCTAGGTTTTCGTGCGATGCGTGATGGTAAAGGCTAAAGTCTGCCGACAAATATTCTTTTATCAGTCTTTTGGAAAATACACCGGTCATATGATACGGACCCGTGACTGTTACGTTATCAGGGAAGCCATTACTAGGGAGTTGTCTCACACAACAAAGGGAAGAGAATTCTGTTCTGCAGAGATAGAAAAATTAAAGGGGATTTGAACCTTTAATCCGAAACATCGTAGCGTGAGTAAGGTTTTAAGCTTGATTGCATCATTCGTTGCTTTCATTGCGTAACGACTTTTACACAGGGCCTTCTTAGCAAATTTTAGCGCCCTGGGCAAAAGTAACTTGGCGCCCCATTAGAACCATAATTAGGAATTTGAGAGCGTGTGGCTCAACGGAGAAACCTATCTAATAAAGTAACTGAAGAGAAAAAAAATTACAGGAGGTTGTCTTTTTCAAACAGTCGCTGATGTTAAAGGCGTAGGACTACTTTACTCTCGCGACTCTTTTGTTTCTCGAAGCGTCTCGGATTCTCTTTGTTACTCGCGATACTCTTTTGTTTCTCGAAGTGACTCGGGATTCTCTTTTGTTTCTCGAATTTACTCTCAATTCTCTCTTCTTTCTCGAAACAAAATTTTCAACTCAATTACGAAATCTCGCTCGCGAAAACGTAGCAAGCGAGAGCGTCAGCCAATTGTGCGCGCGCATATCACGCGTGTGACGTCACCAATTCATGCGTATTTTTGCTCAACTTTGCGACTCGATAGTCACTGAACAACAATTCCGATTTTCAAATTTTTTTTGTAACTTCTATTGTTAACCCTTTATCTCTAAAATAAGACATTAGTTATGTTTTTAACCTATGTAGTTACCGAGATATAGAGGATCTCCCATACAAGATTTTTTGTGGCGTTTTGGCGTGTGAATCAAACCTTCCTGAGACCCCAATGGGAGGAACGTAATTCTACGTTAAAAAAGTAACCTCTTGTCTTATTAACGTATTTCAGTTTTCGAAATCAATACCTTTTCAAAATAGGATTTTGCACACCAGCTTCTCTAATGTAGGCAACTCCTGTTGCACGTGTTTTTTCTCTGCTTATCTCCGTATGAATATTTTTGAAATGATATGCATATTCATGTAATATTATAAAACGATGAATTCTAATTACAAGCCCTGATCATATATTTACTTCTATCCTATTCAAAATTGTATTCAAATAAATTTTTGGTTCAGAATTAAAATAAAATCAGTATGATAAATTTTTAGCCTTCTTTGAATTAGTAACGTCTCTGGGCTACAGCCCAATTAGCCCATTGGATACGACGACCTTGCTTTTACATCATGCAATTTACAGAGAGAATGCCAGCCTAAAAGCATCATCATCATCAAAAACATCTATTTTTTAAAATGTTAAGGCAATATTTAGTAACTAGAAAATCACCTGTCATGGTATACGGGTGCAAATTGCCTCTTCATTCGAGAGATTTCCCGTCAAATTTGACGTGTTTAAATAGATATACATGCGATGGAAATGTTTAACATTTATTGAAAACAAATAAAATAAAAGTATGTTTTATGACAGGAAATATTTTTTTTATTTAGATATTTCTTTATTCAAAAAAACCTCTTGGTAAACGTGAAGTATTTTTCGTTGTTTAACAATTTTCCTTGTACTTCAGATGTCTTTGTGTAAATTTTAACGTGATTGGGCTTCCTAGACCTCGAAAGCACAACATAGAGTTGTCCGTGTGAAAAGACAGCTCTCGAGGTAAATTCCAACATGATCGAAAGTTTGCCCCTGCGATTTGTTGATAGTCATCGCGTAAGCTAACTGTAACTGGCGGCGCTTGAGGCCGAATGGTAGATTCACGTCATTGGGGGCTAATTCAATTCTTGGCAAGAAAACAACATCGCCACGTTTGCATTCGGATACAATTTTCGCACTTATGAAATTTTCATGGAGACCAGTAATTGATAGGCGAGTGCCGTTACAAAGTCCTTGTTTGGGATTTAAATTTCTGAGCAACATAACGATTACTCCTTTGTTAAGCATCAATTGCCAAAAAATTTTATCAAATTATATCATCACGATTGCAATAAATAATCAGATGCATAGTGGCGTCCAAACTATATCACGCGCATGATATACCACTGACGTGATTTACTACTTTCTATTCAAAAACGGAAATTAATTTGAAATGTATGATTAATATAATTTAAAAGTTCTCGGAAACTATTGATCATAGCGAGATAAATTCTATATCAATCGATAGAAAATTTTATTTCATTATTTTAGAGCTATTAAATTTGAAATTAGAACGACAATTACTTTTTAAAATTTAAAATTACTGAAATTTAGGTACTCTAACAATGAAATAATGCTGTTTAACGTCTCGCAGTGCTATGGCGCGAACTTTATTGTTGGTGAGTCAGAGCGTTACCGGATCAGTGAGAGACAGATATGGGTTATTATATTAGTAATAAACTGAAAAATCTAATATTTCTTTTTGCTTAAGTCTCACGAGAGCTATTAAAATATTCACACTGATTTTTCACAATCCTACTATTTTGTTTCACGTGTGTTGGCGTTTTGATTGACAATCATAATACTTTTTCTAAGACTAAACAAACATTTATTAGAACACTAATTACACTCCGTATCTGCGTACAACGCAACATCGTTCAACGGTACTCGTACTCATCTCTTATTTTGAATCAAATGCAGAGTAAGTCAACATCTGACTGTTGCCACTCATCTGATATCATACACTGTTATAACAATAAATATAGTTGAAACCATGCTTTTCCAGGCTTAAATATTAAATGCTTACATTCTACCATCCTGACTTTTCAATTGACCTCAATTGAACCAAATTTTAGCTTACATTACAATGATATCAACAAAAACAAAAAGAAAATACACTCATAAAAGATAAAATTAAATTAAATCTAAAATTTTTTTAAAAAAACTTCTATCTGTCCGACATAAAAGCTCCATAACGCTCTGGTTTACGCACAGTTCGTTTGTGTCTTTGCATTTCAGGTTCATCATCCGAATTTGTACTGGAGTTGTCATCATCTTCATTCCAGTATTTCCAGGCTTTTAACTGACTGACATGAGCTGTTGTAGAATAAGGACGGTCATTACTAGGTATCTAGTTGTGAGATTCTAGATGTGCCACTAGGAAGTATTTCTGTGACAACCATAGGTCCTCGGTATTGTGGTTGAGTTTTTGTTGACTCTCTGTCGCCTTAGGATTTTTCCTCTACGAAACGATAATTTACCTGACTTCTTTTTATTGTAAATTCATTCATTTTCACAAAAGAATCGTTGTTGCTCTCTAAGCTTCCAACATGTTTATTCCTTCCTCGTATTTGAAGAAGCAAAGAGTGTCGCTCTTCATTAAAATTCTTAATATCTCCTTGTAGAAGTCGTAGTTCATTCCTTACCATTTCAAGATCATTCGCCAAATTGCCTATTACCTGTTGCTGGGAAGAGTTTTTAATCTGCAAACTTCCACTCTCTGCGCATCGTGAGGAACAATGAACATTTTTATGCCTTCTCCCTTTACCTTATCAACTTCAATATTGGCTCTAATTCTTCCAATAGACTTTACTACAGGCACCCTTTGATTTCCAAAACCGTATAATTTATTGACAGCAGGTTCGGGTCTCAGTTTAAGTTTCTGAGCAACTGAAATCTTTAAGACACAACATGAAGTTAGATCTAATTGACCTTTTCTTAATATAAGCTATTTACTTGGAAGTAAAATGCGAGATATATTTCATTCAAATTCCTGACAAACTGTCAAAATATGGTACGTAGAAGACAGATTACCAGGTTTTAATACATAACTTATTATTAAAACTTAATGGTAAAACTGCCCCAACAAATCCAGGAAGAAGATAACCAGTTTTTAATACGTAACTACGTGTTAAAATTTAATGGGGAGACTGTCCCAGTTAATCAAGGCTGAAAATGACTAGTTTTTAACACATAACTATGCGTTAAAACCTGATATTAAAACTGTCCAAGCTAACCCAGAACGAAGATTACCAGTTTTCACTACATCTTTACATTAAAAAAAAAACTTTAGCTTCAGTATTCTTTGCATAAGAAAAAGCAGAAAATACGATAAGCAGTTTGTTTATCTTAGCGTTGTCAGGCAGTAACCCTTTTCATTTCATGCCAACCTTCTTTTCTCACTCCCACGCTGTACTATTTTAACCAACGAGATGTCCAGACGAGGGATATTTTTTTCTCATAACTTTTACAGGCCGCTACTTTGCGCTATCGGTCAATTACACTTATAATCAACGTTGCGAAAACATTGTTTTCGTGCGAAGAAGATAACAGTTACAAATACGGACTTAACTTGAGAGTGAAAACTGTGTGCTCTCACATGGTGAAATGGATCGAGTGGGTGAGTATTTTTAAACGAACAGTAATTCATCAAGGTCAAGCGGAAATTGAAAATTAAATATTCAGGGAATTTTCGGTGCAACATACTAAGGAGGATAAGAAGGAGGAAAATCCTATTTTATTTTGAATCATTCTTCGTAGCAAACTTTAAATTCACGTATCATTATATTTTGTTAGATCTGCTTAGACCGAGCCAGCTAAAGGTGACCAGACGTTCCGGGCCATTGTCTTCTGTCCCGCTGTGAAAAAATATCCGATATTTCCTCTGGTTTCGAATAAAATGTTCCGGAATGTACTTTTTCTTTACTTAAAAATGAATTATAATGAAAAACTCATACAAACATTAAAACTAGATTTCTTTTCTCTGACTTCATGACTGTATCACCATGTGAATGGAACTCCTCTGCTATAAGCTAGCTACAAATTTCTTGTATGTTTACAGTTCATAAAACCAGAGGAGTATTGTTCCTTCGACTTACTTCCACAATAGGGTTTGCTTTGTACCTAACTCTTTGCACCAAAATTGTGTCGAATTTTGGTCCAAATCGGTCCAAGAGCACCAAAATTATGTCAATCTAGCTTGTTTACGTTTTTGAGTCATCACATTCGCATAAATAGACGTACCGATACATAGTCAACCCGACGCTGGATTTGGTATAAGATTTGATACAAGTCAACAATCCAGGCAATGAAGCCACCTGCCAAATTTAATTCTTCTAAGGGGCCGCAGTGGCCTAGTGGTAAGGTCTCAGCTTCGGAGCCGGAGAGTTTCAGGTTTGAGTCTCAATTCCACTGAAGATCCTCCGTATATTGGGCCTGTTGCACGTTAAATCTTACGTAAGGGGCCAAACGCTCTCCCACTGGTGTGGGGCGGAAGTCTGAAGAGGGGGATGCCGGCTCAGGTGTCGTTCTCGTCATCTGACCGCGGTTCAGAATTACGAAGTCCGTCCCAAAATAGCCCTCGTGGTGCTTCAAAACGGGACGTTAATATATTAAACTAAACTAAACTCTTTCTCACTGAAAAAAAAAATTAGCTTCTAAATAATTCCCCTTTCCAACTGTTCGTACATTCAGTTAAGTCCAATGTTGAGAAACCCTTTCTAAATGTCTCAGTCAATATTTTTTTTACTTTCTTTATTATTATTATTATCATCATCTTCAACTCCTTACATTGTACATTACTCGGCTACCCTCCTGAGTTGAATTCAGAAACTCTGGTGTGTTTAATGTAAGACAGATTCAGGCTTAAAAGCCGGTTTGGTCCTTACACGTGTATGCTAGGACCTGATCAAGTTGGCAATGTTTAACCCGTAGGTTCTGTCTGTGATTGATAGGAAACATGAGATATTTTTATTCATATAAAATTGTACAAAATTCTTTTGGTAGTAATCACAAAGAATAACCTCCGCCCTGCCTTAGCATCTTGGTCAACATGAAAGACCGGCAGCCGCAACAGATAGCCAGGCGCTGTGGTTCCTGCATAATAGCCTCCATTACGCAGCCCCCATGCAGCAACCCCCCGTTTTACCGGGGTACGGCCTACCGAGCCACACCACCATTGTTGTACCATCGGGTTGTCGAGAGCTTGCTTAATTAAGCACATATCACACGGGGAGCTATCGTGCTCTTTTATCGTGAGCACGAGCATAATGCCACTCAACAAAAAAGTTTGCAGCACGTGACCTGTCAGACAAGGTGACGCAAATCGTGGGTTGTATTCAACCGGCCTGAAAATGCACATGAATGGGACGGAAAATCATGAGCAACGGAAATAAAAACCAATCGGGTATGACTTTGACGGTGACGTAGTTAGCCAAGAATGGCGCAACCATGACCGAAGTCCTGTCTGACCGGTTGTCTCAATGCATCACGTGCTACAAAGTTTTTGCTGAGTGGCATTGTGCTCGTGCTCACGAGAATAGAGCACGGTAGCTGAGTGCTTTATACGGCTGCCTCTTATCCGTGAATTCTTAGTGTCCCCCGCCCCCGATAGGGTCTTTTGGTAGTAAGGAGAACTAAAAAATATTGTGTACTTTCTTCTCTGAAATTTTCTGGCTAGTTCAAAATTCAGTTCTGTTAATCAGTTTTGGACAGACAACTTACCAACAAATTGTATAAAACTCAACCATCAATTAAAAGAGTTCTACAAATCGTTTTACAAGGAAATATGACGGCGTTTTAACAAGAATTATAGTAGGCTGTACTTAGGCTATATTCAGCATAAAGGTATCTTTTATATTCTGACTCTGTACCTATGTGCAACAAGTGTAATTGTATTTGAACTATAAAACAAATACTATGTCAGTACCAAAATTTAAAGAAAAACGACAAGCCTTTCTTACAACGGTTACCGTCCGATTAAACAAAATTTTAGGAGACAATCCTCATTCAAACATCCTCACATTTTAAGGAGCATTAATTGTTCATATGATAAAAATTTGACAATTATGGCATATTTTTAAATAAATCGATTTATTTCAATCGTGACATCTGTATTCAAGAAGTTTTTAGAGAATATGACAAAGTCTGGCCCTAGAGCTGTAAATCCAAATCACAAATCTTCAGGTTTATGCTATTTTTCATTTTCTTTAATCTTGCCTTGTGATTAATTATGGGAAAGTTAATATATAAAATGAAGCGACAATCCATACCTGAAAATAAAAATTAACTCGGCTCACCATTTTATTATTATTATTAATAATATTTCAGGTCGGTTTAGATACTTGTGAAAATTACAATACATTATTTTAATTCGAATTCAGGTGCTCAAAATCATTTCACATTGTGAATTAGATTGTATTAATTAAAACAAATAATTTACTTTTTTCGAAAATGATAGCATTTATAATTGAGAACATTGGAAATAATTGTGATATATTTGAAAATAATTTTAAATGAAACAAACATAAACGGAACAATACATAAACGGAAAATAACATTTACCAGGGGCAGCAAAATAGTTTTATAAAATACTAGCAGTACGCGCACGGCGTAGCCCGTGGAATCAAGACTAAGGAAAAAATGCCAACAATGACACGAAAATGTTTTGAAAACAAAATCAAAACGAAAGATACATATTATTGATTTTCAATGACATTTATCAAAACAGAAATGTATATATTATTGAGATGACGATGACGCGAATGTAATGACGTCACCTGCATCAGATTGTAATGAAAGCATATGACGTCACCTGCCGCGAGGAAGGTCACGCAGCAACCAATGAAATTGCAACAATGCATTCTGGGACCGTCCGGAGAAACTATCGCTGTTAAATCTCGCTAGCAAAAAAACTGTTTGAACTGATCAGGGAAAAATTAATTTTTAAAAAAAACGGAAAAAGATATTTAAACAGTTCGTGTTTTAAATCCGACATAAACGTTCCAGTTATAAGCTGAAAAAAAAAATGAAAATTATAGAGATGTTAGAACGAACAAAAACTTCTCAAAATTCAGTACATTACGTTAAAGGTACGAAACAAACTTCATTAGAACGGAAATGGTTTGTTCTTTCCGATGGTGTAACTTTTTTTTCGTACAATTATTCGAAGCCATTCTATTGAGAAATGAGTGCGAAAAATCACCCAAAATAACACAAAATATTAAATAAAAAAAATTCTTGATTAAATTTTAAAATTCCGGCTTTCGAGGTGCAGTCAGTCACCATTACGACGGCTTGTGTGCCAAATTTCATGGCTGTAAGTGCGATAGATTCGTCTGGGCATCGCAGACACACGCACACAAACATTGCCTTTTATAAGTATAGACTGCATATTGCGCAATATGTATGATATGATACTGGATGCCTGAAAATTAATTACAGTAAGATATAAGCTTGAAGTTAGGAAGAGATGTCATAGTTTGCCGGCAAATTTATATGGTACATCCTGTCAAATCTTAAACAATTTGGTCAAATTTATGACTGCTAAAATTTTTAATGAAAAATGAATTAATGTTTACTTCCTTTGCAGTTTCTTATTTAATTTTCAAAAAAGTTTTAAGAAATTAAAGCGTCAAAATTTCATTTTAAATTTCTAAGATTTTTTTCCAAAAGAGATGGAGCGAAAAATATATTATAATAAAAATATTATTTTATAAAATAACCAAAGAAATCAGTTCAGAAACATGTTCGAAGTTTTAATCTGTACATCTAATTCCATGGAACTCTGGAAGAGGGAAAAAATAATAATAATAAAAAAAAATGGCCAGACGATAATCTGCCCGCAGCCATCTCTTCTCGTTCCTGGAAAAATCAGAAGAAAAATACATAACAAAAAATGTGAACTGGGGGGAGGGAGAAGCTTTGAACAGGTTTTCACCCACCCTCCGCTAGCGAGGTCTAGCAACGGAAAGGGCGTGGAACGGCGTGGACTTCACTTTCACAGACAGAAATTGGTGGTGTCAAAAGATCGTGGAAGACCAACGCGGATTTGAAAACCAACCATACAGTGGAATAAGTATTATGGAGAACTTCCGAGTCGAAAATTGTACGAAAAAAATTCCGTTCAATATATTTTTTTATCAGAAAATACAAGTTTTGTGTGTTTAAACATAGTATGAAAACCTTTTTTTGATTAATGAGAGCTATTTTTTTCAAAGCGGTAGCGAATTTTGCTACTTTGAACAATGATCCCATATCGAACATTCCTATATATTATTTACAGTACTTTCTCGTTGTAGTAATGTTTCCTCGAGGAAGCAAAAATAAATCGCAGTTATTTAAATAACTAGTGTTTTAACACTAATTATGAGTAATGATACGTCCGTTAGCTATCTCTGTACTTACATAAACACCTTAAGATTGCCATAATATGCCTGGTAAAGGAGACAACTCTTCTATACAATGGCATTGCAAAAGGTGAGGAAGGGTTGCATAGATGCAATCAAGTGCAGTCCAACGGGAACTATGATGACAAACCAGGTGTCAGTTTGAGCTTTTAAATTAATATTGATAGTTAATATTTTCAAATTTTACTTTGGCGAAACGGCTTCTTGAAGGTACACTGATAATGTTAGCTTAAAAATAATTTTTTAATGTTGAATTCTATTTTTAAAAAACTTCTTAGAAGAGACAGCAGGCCAACTATCCCCAATCTACCCTACTAGCATGAGATATAAGTTTCGACAATGCCATTATATTGAAACATTTCTATTCCTTCCAAGTGTTTACTAAACTTTGTCAGAAGGTTAAATTATGCGTTTGTGTGAAGACTGAAGAGCTTTACAAGATGTCCCGTACTCTCTGGTAATGTTCATTCTTCCACAGATGATGATCTTTTGAATTCTTTCGCTTTTGAATTTAAAAAGAAAAACGAATTAGCTTTAAATTTTAAAAAAGTTCTATAGCTAAAGCCAACTAAGATTCATGGAACGCAGCGGCTGCATCAACTTTATATGACATAATATTTGCTTATACGCGTCATAGATATTTTCTGTTCAACTCCACCATTAGTCTGAGATGAATTTTAATTCAGAGTTTAATTTATATAAAATCGAAATCTGGCGTTTGAAATTAAATTCAACTCAAAAATTGAACAGTTACTTTTAAATACATTGGGTGTTTGTTGTGACGGACCAGTGTGATTGTTCAGGAATTCTAGCCTTAAACAGTGAACCCTATACTCACAGGCATCTTAAAAGATCAACAGATCCTCAACAAATCTTCTTCACACAAATTCCATTAAATTTCTTTATTCCGGATTATAACAGTTATGAGCCCTTTGCTCACACATCATTACACAGTCAAATCTTGAATGCTTCTAACAAAAAGTAAACAATCTTTGGCGTCTACATTTGGCAACCCCGCCAAGGCGCCAAACGCAGTTGGCGCGTCAACATTGGGATCATACTAAGGACTGCTTAACAGGGAGTGATGATATTATACTGTAGCTCCCCGTACACTATGCACATAGACGAAATTTTAGCTGCATTTTACCTCCCTGAAAGTTTAATAACCAGAAAAATCTTTTAATTGCCGTTCTCATTATCCACATAGTTAAAATAATGATGACAAATGGTAACGTTGGATTCCTCCAAGTGCGTGGATCTTTCTGCATTTAGTCAGGGCCGGATTTGCACATTTCTGCGGCCTAGGTCAAAGCATATTCTGCAACCCCCTCTTAAAAAATTAATATATAATTTTCGATTTAATATCCAATAGTTTATCTTTGAAACATATAAGCACGTAATAAAATCTTTGTAATATTTAGACTATATAAAATATTTTAATTCAAAACTACATTACTTATAAAATAACACGATATTAAAACCTGCAAAAATTCTTCATCGAATTTCTTGAAATCGTCTGAAATACGTACTAGAACTTCATTCTCACTTTTGTCCGCGAAGGGTCATTGAAGTGGACAGATCTTATTAAATCGATTTCAATGCAAAGAAGTTCTGGGGCAAGAGACAGTAAGGTCCACAGAAGACAAAAAAATGTATCTCTCAATCTATTCAATCTAACGAATGTAAATGAATTTTCTTCTATGTGTCATTTTCAAAACAATTCTGAAAAATTTGTAAATATTTGGTTCTTAATTCTTCTGTATAAGCGCCTTCTGACTGCTGTTCTCTAGGCCAAGGCCTAGACTGGCCCGATGAGAAATCCGGGCCTGCATTTGGTACCAAAAATGCCATGGCATAGGAGGTAGAGATGCGGCGGGTGCAAATCTTAAGGACTGCCGCGAAGACGGAAAAAAAATGTGCCAAATGCGCTCTCCAATGACAGGCACACATGCACCACCAGTATGAACAGCGCCATCGTGCGGCGGGAACTGTGACGAATCAGTATGAGCTGAGACACGAGCCAGAGAATATGTACCCAAAGTCCACAGACTAAAACTTTTTTAATGATTAATTGATTATCTAAATAATTAGCTCTTTTAAGCGTTCTGTGTTTGAGTTATGTAAATGTCTAATGTTAATGTAATAAAAATTATTTTTAAAAAGTTAGCTTGTGGCATAAGAGTACATATATTTTACTTTATAACGCCAAGTTTGGCGAATGCGCGAAAAAGCAACAGCAACAACGTCATGGAAGCCAATTATTTTTGCTACCTCACTGCAAAGATGTCCCTGCTGATAATTCAAAGACATATTATGGCTATTAAGAGTAACTGAAAATCGCTACGTATTAGAAATTATTATAAATCCATTTTTACTTCTCTTTTCTGCTGCAAACTTTTCAAAACATTAGATTTCATTATCTTCAGACCAGTGGCGAATCTAGGATTCCGGTCTGAGAGGGGCTGAGGTCATAAAAACTTTGTATCGTGGTGATGAATGTCAAACTTCAAGACTAAAGTAAACAAAAACTCTTTAACTTTACAGACTTTACTCACCTGGCAATAAGAATCATAAAGAACACTACAATACTTTCGATAATTTAATATAAATTACAATGAAATAACTGGCCAAAAAATGCCTTCGACTGCGTCAGTGCTACAAGTACAAGTGGGATGACTACAAAAGTAGCGAAATTTTCGAGCTTTTCAAGTCAGAAAGCAATGTTGAAACGTTTTTATCATTTTTTTAAAGAGAGAAATTAAGAAAAAACAGTTAAAATGATGTTAAATTAAATCAAGAATTCTGGCTTGGCTCTGGGGGGGGGCTAGCTCCGATAGCACTTCTTGGATTCTGCCACTGCTTCAGACGAAACTTCAATTAAGTTTGTTTACTTTTCCTGTTACGTTGATAACCGACCAATCGGTTTAAACCAATCACATTGACAGCTGATGTTCACCAGAATTTCATTTTGAGACAAGAAATTTAGAACCACTCACGTTTTAGTCTTGCTGGAGGTTTGCGTCACGTCTTTTCGTGAGTCATGGTTAATTTTAAAATTATAATTCTAGCTTACGTATGATTGTTTTTATAGGAAGAGTAAACTATAGTGGTTTACTCTACGTTAAATTTAAAATGAGATATTTCGTTGTTTTAACAGAGGATACGTTTTATAGATGGATTAAAAGATAGGAAATGAGATTTAAAAATGGGAATTGTAGCTGAAGCTCGGAAAAAGTCACATGGTTGCCATGGTAGCAAAAAAAAAAAAAAAAATGCCTAACATAAATAGGGAAAATAAAGCCCTTGTTAATTTTTCTATGAAACCACGAGCGATCATGGTATCAAGTCCGCTTTTTAGAACTCAATTATGTTTCACAAATAGAAAAAAGCGGAAATCACAAGGTATTTCAATTCCAAAAAAAAAAATCCATGCTTGTTTCATTTAACAGTGATTGTGTTTTCTCACACTTATATTTAGCGCAACTTATGTTCATTTTGTACGGATGGTACTTTTTAATAGATTTTTCAATCACTTCCTGATGTGCTACAGCTTTGGAATTTTGCCCACTTACATGTTCTTAATGACTATATACCATTTTAAAAATTTCAAAACTTAATTAACAATTAATCAATTAATTTAATTAAATTTTAGTTCCATACGAGAAGCGACACCTGCAGATGCATTTGAGAAAAAAAAATTTTTTTTTTGTGTCTTTTTGACATTTTGGACGGCTGATATGGAAGAACTTACGGTTTTAGAAGCCTTATCTAAGCTAAAAGTTTATATTCTGGTCTGAAAGATTCAGTCTGTTTTAGTTCGTTTTTCTTGTCGTCTCATTTAGATGATTATGTCTTTGGATCTGGTTGGAAACTTCTGATGTATTGGATTTAGACTGATCTCTGATTTAATATGAAGATGATGTTTCGTAAATAAAGTTATACGAAACGATTTCAGGTGTTATTACAGCCTCAGAATATAACCTTTTTGAACATTCTTCTCGTTTCAAATTAATTTTTCAACTGTTGTTATACTCTTTTATTTGACTTGACTTATATGATATTTTGCACAGCCGTGTATTTACGATAACAATACAATATTTTCAGAACTTAATTATCAATTAATCACTTAACTTTAATCCGATATGAGAAGCGCCATCTTGTACTGAATTTGAGAAAAAATGTATCACAAGATTCCATAATATTTATTTTAATAATTTATTTTAAAGATAAAAAAATAGAAAGTAATAAAAACGAAGAAGTTTTTTAAAACACTCTTTAGCAGAAAATGATTTTTATTAAAAAATGTGGAAGTCGAAACAAAATCACTATAAGCAATACTGTTAGGAAATTAAGCCATAATGAATACCGTAAGAAAGAAATTCCTAAAAATTTATTAAAAATTAAAAGAAAGAAAATTCCAAAATATTTATTAAAAATTTAAAAAAAGAAAATTCCTAAAAAATTATTAAAAATTAAAAGAAAGGAAATTCCTAAAAATTTATTAAAAATTAAAAGAAAGAAAATTCCTAACAATTTATTAAAAATTAAAAGAAAGAAAATTCCTAACAATTTATTAAAAATTAAAAGAAAGAAAATTCCAAAATATTTATTAAAAATTAAAATATATTACGAATGTTATTAAAATTTCAGTTCATATACTTAGAGTATTTCCATCAGCGTCTCAAGCTTTTGCTATTTTGTTTTATTTTCCATATTTTTGATTTTTAAAAATTATTTTCTACTTTTTAGCATGCTAATAAAAGTCTGCTTTTAAAATCAATTTTTAATTTTATTATTAGATTTTAACCATTTTTGTTTCAATATTTTCTACGACTTTGACAAAGGAAAAGAAGATAGCAAACTTTGCCGAATGGATGGTTATCTTATTGAAAACGGTCTTCAAAAAAGCATATCCGAGTAGAATCCTAATTCATTTAATACCAAACATTTTAACAAAGTGAAAAAACAATCAATCTAGGTCTGATCCATTCAAAAGATTGATGAAATAGTGAAGTAGGTAACCATACATCACTCACCTCAAGCGAGTTTCTTTATTTACAAAGAAATGCAGCAGCTGATATCTGAAGCAATGCATCACAAAATAATAACTCCAGCTATGTTTCCATAAGTTAATTGCTACAGAGAGCACCTTCTGCTCAAACAAAGCAAAAAGAAAGAGCTTGACAAGATTGACAGATAAGAAAGATAAAAGATGTGCACTGCAGGATTGATTTTTTGTACCCATGCTGCACCTGTCCCGATGTCTGAATTCATAGTTCTAATTGCAATTGCCTGGTGTTTCGGAGAGCCAGAGAGGTGAGTATAAAAACAAAACCAAAAAGTAGCGCCGTAATTAAGAACGGTATGTGTTTGGGTCGTTCATCCCCAACCCAATCATCACGACCAGACATCTGACCCAGCCTCGAGGAATTGAACTGCGGCCATCGAGTACGGGAGGAAGGAAACAGAATTTGGCGACCGTTTTTCTCTCCTCTTTACCTCCTCGTGTACGAAATATAGAAAAAGAAAGTA
>BGPR01001882.1:113174-127566 GCA_013235015.1 Araneus ventricosus | reverse complement strand
GAAGAAGCATAGAAGAAACGCTACAAAATACAATGTACTAATTTATTCACCCTAATAATGTTCCCCTGTATTGTATTAGAATCAGCATATTTCAGATACAAGATAATGAAAAGACAGAAATGATAAACAAATACAATTATTACTTTCTAAGTTTTAACTGGGACAATTCATCTTGATTCATTTTGTTTTGAAAATGATTTTTCTCATAAATTATACTTCATGCCTTAATGGTCTGGTTTATTTGTTTAAAAATGCTTTAATAATAGTTATTGCAATTGAAAAGAAGCTGTAAAACAGGAACTAACAATGTCGGTTACAATAAAGATCACTAAACAATAAAAATAACTGTAGATTAATCTAATGCTGATACAATAAAAAAATATCAAATTATCCTTTTTAAAGTTTTTGACTCAAAATATGAACATTCTTCTTTATATTATGATTAATTATTCAGGAAAAAAATATTATATTCAAGAATTAGAATGATGCACTCAACTTTGGCGAGTTATTATTTGAAAGAATACTAGTCGCGCGTATTTATAGAATTCTGTGGTTTATATAAAGGTTTCGTTGGATTTGAAAGTATTGTTTTATACAGCTCAGAAACTTCCACTTCTCGTATACGAAGTATACACAAAGATATGTACGCAATTTTGACAAACATTGACTTCAAGATTTTAATGAATTTCAACATTCTAGATGTTGGATGAAATTAGCACGTAGTCCTTACATCGACTTTGTAGATCTGTATCAAAGTTGGACGAAATTGATTCTCGAGGACGATCACAATACTTTATTTTTATATATTCGTAGCAAGAAGATAAAAGAGGAGGAAAACGTCACCAAATTCTGTTTCCTTCCCTCCTGCGTACTCGATGTGCAGCATTGTCTGCAAGAAGGTCTAAAACGTCGAAATTCATCAAAATCTGGAGGACGATCACACTACTTTCTTTTTCTATATTTCGTACACGAGGAGGTAAAGAGGAGAGAAAAACGGTCGCCAAATTCTGTTTCCTTCCTCCCGTACTCGATGGCCGCAGCATTTTTTGTCACAAGAAGGTCTAAAACGTCGAAATTCATCAAAATCTGGAGGACGATCACAATACTTTCTTTTTCATATATTCTACACGAGGAAAGAGGAGAGAAAAACGGTCGCCAAATTCTGTTTCCTTCTCCGTACTGATGGAGCATTTTTGTCAAGAAGGTCTAAAACGTCGAAATTCATCAAAATCTGGAGGATAATTTTTACACTATATTTTTTTGTTCGTCCTCCAGATTTTGATGAATTTCGACGTTTTAGACCTTCTTGTGACAGGAAATGCTGCAACCATCGAGTACGGGAGGAAGGAAACAGAATTTGGTGACCGTTTTTTCCTCCTCTTTATCTTCTTGTATACGAAATATATAAAAATAAAGTATTGTGATCGTCCTCGAGAATCAATTTCGTCCAACTTTTGATACAGATCTACAAAGTCGATGTAAGGACTACGTGCTAAATTTCATCCAACATCTAGAATGTTGAAATTCATTAAAATCTTGAAGTCAATGTTTGTCAAAATTGCGTACATTCTTTGTGTATACTTCGTATACGAGAAAGTGGAAGTTTCTGAGCTGTATAAAAACATACTTTCAAATCAGCAACGAAACCTTTATATAAACCACAGAATTCTAAATACGCGCGACTAGTATTCTTTCAAATAATAACTCGCCAAAAGTTGAGTGCATCATTCTAATTTTTGAATATAATATTTTTTCCTGAATAATTAATCATAATATAAAGAAGAATGTTCATATTTTAAGTCAAAAACTTTAAAAAAGGATAATTTGCATATTTTTTATTGCTATCAGCATTAGATTAATCTACCAGTTATTTTATTGTTTAGTGAGCTTTATTGTAACCGACATTGTTAGTTCCTGTTTTTACAGCTTCTTTTCAATTGCAATAACTATTATTAAAGCATTTTTTAACAAATAAACCAGACCATTAAGGCATGAAGTATAATTTTATGAGAACAAATCATTTTCAAAACAAAAATGAATCAAGATGAATTGTCCCCAGTTCAAAACTTAGAAAGTAATAACATTGTATTGTTTATCATTTCTGTGTTTTCATTATCTTGTATCTGAAATATGCTGATTCTAATACAATACAGGGAACATTATTAGGGTGAATAAATTAGTGTACATTGTATTTTGTAGCGTTTCTTCTATATGCTTCTTTAATATAGATGAGATGTTTGTGTTTTCCCCATTCAATGAAAATTAAACAAGGCACAGTTACAAGATATTACAAATTAATAGTAAACATGACTGTGCTTTGGAAAAGTAATTCAAAATTGTTTGTGGATCAGGCATTGTTAGAAACGAACGAGTGATCTAATGAGGTTAAAATGAAATAAATACTGATTAAGGCAATATTTTTTTTTTATTTCGTCCAGCAGCTATTTATTAAAAATATCTATTGTGGGACTTGTTATATGCAAAAGTAATTTATAACGTCTTTCAGGTAACTTGTTTTATGCAAAAGTAATTTATAACGTCTTTCAAGTGACTTGTTTTATGCAAAAGTAATTTATAACTTCTTTCAGGTGACTTGTTTTATGCAAAAGTAATTTATAACACCTTTCAGGTGACTAACGTAAAACGACGTATAAAATGAAAAGACGTATAATCGAAATTTTAACTAACAACTTCGATTATTACAAATGCTATTAATACGAGTTGATTTAAAGGTATTAAAGTTTTTTAGGATAATACTATTATAATTCTACATAAAATGGAAATCAATAATTAATTTTTAAAATTAAAGATTTGTCATAAAAGCGAGAAAAATTATACCTTTTATAGCATATCTTGAGCACTAATTATACATATCTTATACGAGTTATGTGCATACAGGTAGCCGTTTAATTAAGAAAATCTTTGACGTAACCTATAGAGTCTTAACTGACCTGCTGATTGTCTGTGAGTAAGGACAGGATTAAGTGCAACGAAAGTTTTTTCACTATTTTTTTTGACAAAAGAGATAAATTCGAAGTTTTTCAATGGAGTCCATTGCGTCTTTAACCCCTTCGGGACGGACGCCCGCTGGAGGAAGCGTGCCCACAGGACGAGAGCTGGCAAGCGCAGTCTGTGCCCACCGGCGGAAGCATTTTCTCCCGCTAAGCCTAATTAAAAATCAAGTATTTTAATTAAACTTTTTCTATGATTTAGAATATGATATCGTTTACCGCATATTTAAAAATGGTTTCATTTCTATGTAAAGGACACTTTTTATGCATTATTATGCAACGCGTACTTTTGACGCAATTTAATACGTGTTAGGCTTAGCGGGAGAAAATGCTTCGGCCGGTGGGCACAGACTGTGCTTGCCAGCTCTCGTCCTGTGGGCACGCTTCCTTCAGCGGGCGTCCGTTCCGAAGGGGTTAATGAAGGGTGGAATAACTTCATCATCGCTTAAATTAGCACGAGACAATTTGTCTTCTATTAATTCATCAATAGTGAATAATTTCGAAATCATGATACCAGTATCAACGTTTACATACTAGAAAAGAGGAAAATTTTACATTTTAGAACGGGGGAAAATGACATATAACAGAAACTTTGTCATTACAATACGAATGAATCGCGACTGTTATAAAACGACGTATAAATGAGAAACGTATAAACGGTGCTTTATTGTATTTATTTATTCAAAATATTTACCCATAATCTTTCATTTAATGTTTTCTTACTTTCTTTGATTGATGTTATTGAAAATATCAATTTTCAAAAATTTTCAGTAAGTATAGTTATAAATCCTCAGAAGTTCGGAAACTATTTCAATAAATAATACCAACAGCTTTAACTTCCGTTTGGGGACCAAACTAAACCGCCAAACTTCAGTAGTTGTGTGCGCTTTCATAACCATCAGACACGCAAGATTAAACCAAAAATTTAAGAGAAAACTCTTCAACTGATTCGTATAATTTACTACCATCCACAGGAAAAAAAAACTATAATCTGATTTCTCTCCGAAACAGTAATGCGTGCACTTAAAAATACTTCTGGATCCTCGAAAAAGCAAAACATCGAATTTCTCTTTCACAGATAGGAAAACATCGAAAATCATAAACAGAAAAAAATAATAAATAAAATAAAATAACTAACAAAACAAAGAAAACAAGAGACTGACTGTGTTTTATTTTTCCATCCGATCGTTATCAACTTCTTTTTGCTCGGCGTTGTGTCGAATACGTTGCAAGATTCTATTTTATGCAGACCGAATTCTGGTTCGTTCGATATGAATGCAAATTAGAGGGTGCCGCATATATTAATGCAGGAAGTTTCATTAAAACTTTTGTTTTTGCCGACGGCTGAGATAAAATGAAAAATACTTAGCACCCCCGTTCTACACGAATTTCACATTAAGTGTTATCTTGGTTGAAAGTAGTGGAGTAATCGGTCTTTTTTAATGGCCACCTTAGAAAAGCATGGTAAAGAGTAGGAGACACAGCACAGTGTAATTCTGATTACAGTAATAAGTGTGTGGCTCGCCAGGTTTCGCATTTGTTTACTTAAAATCGTTTTTATCTTTGAAAAAATATCGCATAATGTTGTGCTCGTGAGAAGAAACCAAATATAATTTCCATTTTTCTATTACTCGAACAGTTGGCGGAGAATTTGCAGAATGTGCATTTTGCAAGCATTACGTATACAGTCGATAATCCGAACATCCAAAAGTTTTGAGTATCTATAGTTTTTAATGTGTTAGATATTTAAGTGCACTGAAAAATGGCTAATTCGCACATTTTTTATTCGAATGCATTGATTATTTGAATTTTTTTTCTGTGGACCCCTGGATTTATAATTAATATTTGAATGTGAAATACCGTCTATATATTTTGGTTAATTCGGATTTTAAACAAAAGATTGTAAAACAGTGCTTTTGTTTTAGAATTGCTTTCGTTAGTTGAATACATACCTTGTGCCTTCAGTGATCGTAAGTAATTTTTTAAAGCCCTTGATTCACTCGAGGACTTATGTACAATGTATTCAATCAAAAAAGCAATAAAAAATTATCATTAAGAAAACCTTTGGACAGGTTAGATGTTATTTGTATTGTTTATTTTTAACTTTTATTGTATTTAATGTGCTGTGTACTGTTAGTTTATTAAAATTAATTACTTA
Source organism: Araneus ventricosus (assembly GCA_013235015.1). NCBI lineage: Eukaryota > Metazoa > Arthropoda > Arachnida > Araneae > Araneidae > Araneus > Araneus ventricosus. The sequence continues at coordinate 122,397 of BGPR01001882.1, read as the reverse complement.
TTGAAATTATTATTTTTTTAAATAATTTAAAAAATTAAACTTTCATTATTATTAAAATATTCTTACATTTATATATTAAAATTAATTACTGTTTATCTTTTAATTACGTATTATTCATTAAAACTGTTAAATATTGAAAATTTTAGACCCCTTATTTTTAAATCCAGTGTTTCTTAATTCGAATTTTTGGATAAATCGAATTTTTCTTGTGGTCCCGTCAATTTCATACTACTCAAGAAGTTAGAAGCTGTCGGTCAAGAAAACAAGTTTCGATGTACTCGTATAATATCATTACACTCGATTTCTCTTTTCCAACTTCTTCGATATTACCTTTGAGTTCTCATATTTGTCGTTGATAAAAAAAAAATTACGTGTATTCTATTCATAAGTTGTATTATGTATACAGGGTGATTCAAAAAGATGGCCCAGACGTGAAAAGGAGGTAGTGCAGATCAAACTAATCAAGTTTCGTATTAATTTGAGGGGCCAGAGACGAGACGCATTCCGTAATGCGACGATAGAAACACAAAAATAACGCAGAAGTAATAATTTCACATTCGTTAATCATTTTGTAGTGTTACCTCAAGAGTCTCGTATGAAATTCATGTACATTGCTGACATTTAGCGAGAAACGAGATCGCTAATCTCTCTATCAGAGCTGCGAGGCGTGAATTGAGAATGGCGGTCGCGATATTGAGCTCTTCTTATAATAAGTATTGCCTAATAAACGTGAATTTATTACTTCTGTGTTATTTTTGTGTTTTCGCTCGCCCCATCGCATCGTCCTCTGCCTCTATAGTTTTCATTTCCAACCCTCTCACTTTGTGTAAAATTTTGTCCCTCTGTTTTTGAAGAGAAGCCTTAATTTTTTTTTTTTATTTTCAAATAAATTTCTTTGAATTTAGCGACCCACGGTTTGCGCATCACTGCTGTAAACTATTACGAAAATTGCTTGGTTTGATGTGTACTAACTCCTCTTCGCGTCTGACTCATCTTTTTGATTAAACTCGTCTTTTTTTAGTCACCCTGCGTACATAAGTAAACAAAATGAGCTTTATAACTGAAGCTTTTCACTAAAAATAAATGATATACAAACATTTAGCTACCCATTGTGCAATTTGTCTGCAATCGATATATTTGTTACGGAGAACTTAAACTGTAGAAAATATTTCATTTCCCTTCCTTATTTTTTGTCTTAAAATTCCTTAAATATAAATATTACGATGAATTTGAATGTTGCATTAACTCCATTTACCCCCGGTTTAGCACGCTTAAACAAATGGGGATGATCTTCCATTCACGAAGCACTTGAATTGCTGTTTAACACAATCAGACAAAGGAATTATGAAATTACAAGACAGTTCAAAATTTGTCGAAAATGGAAATTGGTCGTTTTTTTCAGTCAATTTCAATATGTTTTATAAGAAGTTTATACGGAAATTTATGAAAAGCCGAATAAAATTATCAGCTTTGATTTCATTTCGAGGATTATGAATACTCCAAAATGATAGGAAAAACATTTAATATCGTGAAAGGTTTATTAAAGTGTTCGACAAAAGGCAGCATGTACCGAATACGATGTTGTACAGAATAAGACATAAGCATGCAGTACTCCAAAATAATAAAAGCATTTAATATCGAGGAAGGTTTATTGAAATGTTCTTACGGAAAAACCTTCTGCATCAAGAAGAAAAAAACTACTTCTTGCAATTTCGGAGACGACTGCAGAAATTTGATGATTTAACATTTATTGAAATAAGAAACTTTCTCATTATTCCCATTGATCATAGCTGTACTATTGATATCGAAATACTTACCATATTAATTAAAAGTTATTTTTGGCCTAACGCATAAACCTTTACACAGCTATGGCTGCTATTTTAAAAATAAATATGTATTAAAACGAGCAGATTTTCGAGGTTCACCATAAAACATTTTATCTAAAAAAAAACCCACTTCTTAAAGTTTTGGCGACGATTGCAATAATTTGATGATTTATTATTTATTGAAGTAACATATTTTCTAATTATTCCCATTAATCATAACTTAATTATGTTTATACAGTACAAATACATAAAATGGAAAATAAGGTAAGCTAAACTTGTATAATCGCAGACGATTATAAAAGTTTATTCCGCTATTTTTTAATATTTTTGTAAGCATATATATATATATATCTATATATATATAGGCGCCTATAAAATTGAATTTAATGCGACATAATCGGTTCCTAAGATAGATTGGCCTTTGATTGTTGGAATTCCAATTTTGGAATTTCGTCTTTTTCATAGTAATAGCTTATAATCTAATTATCTTTATGTATTTCATCGTATGATTATTAATTAGGTGACATTATATTTATATTTAATTTTAATTATTGGTTTAATAGGTATATATACTGAAAGTGTTATTTGAGTTTTAATTGTTTGCAAAATATTTATATATCATTTTGTGTTGAATTAAAAATTTAAATTTCAATTGACTATATTTAATATAAATAATATTGTTTCAACTGATACGTAACAAATTCTTTTTCGTATCAAGAAAAAAATTAAACACTCTTACCTTTCGTTCTTGCCGGAAAAACGAATCGATGCGAATTAATGTCCAAAGCGTTCCTGAAAAATAATAGCTTCATTTCAGACATAGCAAATATAATGCACCATAAAAAAATCACATAATTAATAAATCATTCATTTTTGAAGATTTATACTTCCAATAAACTGTTTCGCCCATTAATATTTGCTGTAATAATTGAGTTAAACCAGCTAAATTTGAAATTTATACGATTTAAAATCGTTATTGTTTATCATATTTTAAATTTAAAACTATCCAAAAAATTCTTGTGTCAAACAAACCATTATTTATGGTAGAGAAAAGATAAAACTGAAGATTCATCCCAATGATTACTTTAAACAATCAAAAATGGAGAATTACGAAGTAAAATTTAAAATGATTTAAAACGTTCCTGAACACTTCAAAAAGTGAAATAGCAAAAACTTAACCACGTCAAACACCTAATCATCTTAAATGAACGATGAAAAGGAATGAAACTGAGATAAGAAAAGATCAATCAGCAAAATTGGTAAAGCTTTCAGCTTCAGGAATTCTATTCCAACTTTCAAGTTTGTCAATTGTTAAATTAAAAAAAATTTCAAAGGAAAATAATTAAGGCGAGTTATGAGTTATTATATCCACCTCTCAAATATTTGGTTTGGAATTCTGAAAGGTAAACGCATTTTTGTCTTAGTTGAATGTGCAGTTCGTTAAGAAATACAAATATTAATCGCATCTTAATGTGGGATACATGTTCCCATCTGGAATACATGTATTTTTTGGAGTAATCTTACAGGGTTAAGAATCCAGAAGAATTCAAAGGACTTCAAATGTGTTCGTTTTTCTCACCTTGTTAGATATATTAAATTTTTATATAGTCATTTCACTAGATATATGAAATTTTTATACTTATGTAGTCCATATTCATGCATCTAAAACCTCTTTAACCCTTTGGGTACATTTGACGAGTGAGACTCGTCATCTGCTTACTTGGGCGAAGTTACGGTGAACGAGTGAGACTCGTCATCTGCTTACTTGGGCGGAAGTTACGGTGGACTCGTCATCTGAATTTAAGAATTATTGGTGCAAGTGGCCCTGCCAAATTATAATATCTGTGGGCGTCCTACAAGCAGCGATGCGCCACATCGTTTGCAAGCGAAAAATTGGGCACATTTTCCGGAGAATATTCCGGCAACAGAATTAAAGAAACACCCTACAAAACGGTGTCGCGTATGTTATAAACATAAAATAAGAAAAGAAACCACTTGGCAATGCAAACAATGCCAGGTACCTTTGCATTTACCGACATGTTTTGAAAAATACCACACGGTACAAAATTATTAGACTTTAAGTTGGTTCCTGTTCTATATAAATATTTATATTCTGTTTCATTTATATATTTATTTATATTTTGTAACAAATGCTGTTTCAAAAATATATTTATATCACCAATATTAGCATATTCCAAAAATAATGTATTACTTTTACATATTAATCCATATAGCGACAAATTAAATCCGTCCCATGGGCATAAAAATCTTCAAATAATTCAGTACTCAAAGAGTTAATTTTGGAATTCACTGTGCATATTACAAGAGGAAAAAGGGTGTGACGTCATAGCAAGGATGATGGTTTGAAGTAAAATGGTTTGAAGTTATATATTAAATGGTGCGCGCAGTTACATTCATCACGTTACTTCAACGTCATTTGTCAAAAATTGTTTCAGAATAGTATGTATATAGTGTGATATTCGTAGCGAATAAAAAGATATATATTGGTAGAATTCTTAAAATATTTAAAGAAAAGAAACTAATTAGATAAAAAAATCGTTTGGTCATAAAAGAAATTAATTTAAAAATATCGTTTGGCTGAAAAAGAAATTAATTAAAAATATCTTTTGGCTGAAAAAGAAATTAATTAAAAATATCGTTTGGCTGAAAAAGAAATTAATTAAAAATATCGTTTGGCATTAATTCTTTCCTACAGGTTATAAAAATAGTTTGGCAACGCCTATATATATTCAATATATAATCGTCAATATTTGTCTTTTGCTAACGTTGCCTAGCAACGGAAAAGAATATTGATAGATTGAACTTGGAATTCGATGTAAGAGTGATGTAACGTTTGTGATGTAAGTGTATGTGTTTGTTTACATGTTTGTACTGTGGTAGACGTCCAATAAATATAATAGCACTGTAATATTTTCTGCGAGATCCGAGATCCGCTTGAGACGAATTCAATTGTAGCACGCACGACAATTAAACCAAGAATTTTATTTTCATTTGGTACGCACTGTTTTATAGATCACCTGATTCTTTAAGGAAAAGAGCTCTCGCGCGGTCTTATTAATGATATACGATCTTTCTTGATCAAGATCGAATATCATTAATATGTTAAGGAAACTAACAATTTCCTTGCATTCCATTAAAAGTAAACCCGCCACTGTATTTCAGGGACCATTTTAATGTTTTAATTTTCTCTAATTTCCAAACTATTTGAATCCTGGTTTTTTTACCTACTTGTTTATTTTCCAGAGTAGATAATCTCTCTCTGAATTATAATCTCGGTAGCATCGAATTTGTTTTCTGCTAAGAATTATTAGGGAAAAAAATCGGTTTTTTATGCATTGTGAATTTTTTTAAACATAGAAACTGTCGCTATGCAGTGATTTATGTCGTGCGTCAGAATGATTCTTAATAATTTATTAGATTACTGTTTTTGGTTTTAACTGTAGAACTAAAATTACTTGGGTCCCTCTCCCCACCCGAAATCTTATAATAATACCTTTGAACTATTTAATTAGAATTGATAGGTGAATCTCGATTAATAAATTATAAAAACTGTTTATTATACGCATAAGGCAATGACTCTCTGTCTTGGGAAATCAAGAAATGTCAAAGGGTAATAAATAATACATGGGAAAAAACCCAGCTAAACATGAAAAACCAATTCTTGAATTCAAAATAAGAACAGATGCATCCTGTAAATACAAAAATAGTATGACATCCTGAAAATTAATTATATATATATACTAGCAACACAAGAAGAATTTAATATTAATTATTTAAAATGCCAGCATTTCTTTGGAAAAGGAACAAAATTCAGTGACAAGAAGTTGCGATTATATCTCGGATTACCCGGGGTAATCCCAATTTTTGACTCTTAGTCAAAGCTTCAAATTTTTTTCCAGATTACCCTCGTTTTTGATGAAAAAAGTCCATCATCGATTCGTTTCTATACGCTTTTATTTAACTTGGCACGCTTCATGTCTATAAAGATGGAATTTTATAATCGATTTTTCTCTCATTCCTAATGTGCCAGAGTTTTTAAATTTCATACACTCATTTATTATCGATGAAAATATATTATTTTAATATTTTTAGAACTTAATTATTAGTTGATGGATTAATTTAATTTAATTTTGTTTCCATAAGAATGGCAACATCTAGTCACGAATTTGGGAAAAACGGTTGAAGGTTCCATACATTGTTCAATAGTTTCGAGATACCATAATATTGATAATAATGAATTATAAATTAGACTAAAAAAAGTAGAGAATGCTTGACATTAAAAAAAATTCTACTTTTTAGAAAATTATAAAAATGCGTTTCTAAAAACTATTGAATTTATTTCTTAAATGTAAGTTCGTATTGAAAAATAATATTCGTATTGAAAAATAATAAAGAAAAAACTGATTGCAATTAAATTTTCAAATTAACTTCCGAAAAATGCTCCTATCAACCTGAAGAGAAAGTACAGTAGAACCCCGCTAATCCGAACCGATTTTATTTTCGAAGTTTGTATGTAATTGAAAAGATTACCTGAAAAGATTTAAATATACATACTAAAAACAAAAAAGGACCTTTTCAGCATGCATAACATTGTACACATTGAAGAAACTAATGCAACTCGCCGTAAGATAAGGTCACTTCATACAGGAGCACATCCATTATTCTAATGAAAAGGGGAGAAATATTCTCTATCTATTGCTTTTGAATAAAAGAATTCAAGAGATAGTAGTACTGAGTACTTATAGCTTACATTTTTTTAGCACACATCTTTTTCTTTTCTATTTTTCTCGGAATTTCGGGTAATCCGAATTTTTTGTAATCCGAACAGGCACTGGTCCCAATTAGTTCGGATTAGCAGGATTCTACCGTATTGTAATCGACAAAAAATTCGTTCCCGAGAATTTGATGAATCTACAATTTTTAGACATACACGAGTTCGCAACCAACATTTTTGGAATTTGTCTGTCGCTCTTTCTGTGAATGCGGTAACTTAAAAACGCATCCAACTAGACTAGACGGATGAAATTTGGTATGTGGTCTGTAAGCCAAATATATGGATTTTTATCAAATTTTGGACGAAATTCGTTCACAGGAAGTCTATCTGTGTACATGTGAACACGATAATTCAAAAACTAAAATAACTAGATGTATAAAATTCGATACATAATTTTAACACCATAATTGTAGATCGGTGTCAAATTTTGAACCAAATCCGTCAAGTGGTTGACCACCTGTTGGTCTGTTTATTCACGTGTATGCGAACGCGTTAACTCAGTAACGCAACAGCCTAGATCTATGAAATTCAGTATGTGGTCTTGTGATCAAATTTGCATGTTTTTGACAAATTTTTGACATAAGGCATGCAGTCAAACTTCGATTAACCGTCACTCGTTTAACCGTCAGTTTCGGTTATCCGTCATCGTCTAAAAAGTAAAAAGTGACGTAGTTTTTACTTTCTCGCATACGAAGTATACAAAGAGAAATTATTGTAATCGTCAAAAAATTCGAACTCGAGATTTTGACGAATCTCCACGTTTTAGACCTCCTTGAGACCGAAAAACACAATTTTAGAATTATGTCTGTGTGTCTGTGAACACGATAACTTGAAAACTATTAGCGCTACGGGGATCAAATTTGGTATGTGGTCTTTAAACATAATTTGTAGGTTTCTATCAAATTTTGGACAAAATCCGTCTACCGGAAGTCTGCCTGTCTGTCTGTCCGCGGTCATGCGAACACTATAACTCAAAAACTTGAATAGCTAGATGGATAAAATTTGGTACACAGTTTTATCGTAATCAATGTAGGTCCGTATAAAATTTTGGGCGAAATCCGACAAAGGGTTGACTGTCTGTAGGTCTGTATAATCGCATACTTGTTTTACTTAAGTTAGTATGGTTGGCGTTTGACCTTGGCGGTCTACGAAGGAAATTGTAGCGAGCCGCAAACACGTGCTTCGGAAATTATGGCAACCCGAATCGAAACTTCGTTGTGACATTCTCCAGATGGAAGGTATGGTGAAATCTTGCGTGATATCTGTAGTAAGATTTCTAACTCAAAAACGTTAAATAAAGTTGTGGTACCTCAGCGCGCGTAAAAATTGAGAACATACGCAATTCTTTTTGCAAAATATTAAGTTTCAGGAATTCATGAATTTTATATGTTTCATTGTAAATCACCATTCATAATTTTTTTTCTCAAAATAACCAGACCTTGGGTAAATACCCCAAGAATATTTACGTACTGGGTGTTTACCCACCCCACATTACTGGCCGTATGCGAGAAAGTTTCGGGAGGTCACTCCCGCTGGTTTAGTATTACAATACATTTCTGTACATTACTACTCTTATGTTGCATCGCTTTGTTATGTATTTATTATGTATCGAACTTATATGGATCGTTTTGTTAAATTAAATACAATATGTATATAATGATGCTTCTTAGGTAAAGTGTAGAGCAAACATCTTGAATAAGAAGGCCGTCAGTCGTTGATCCAATCAATATTTTTTTTTCAGTTTCTATTTATCCATTTTAAAGATGATAATGTAGATTATATGAACTTAATAGTTATAATAATATCTTTTAAAGTACATTCCACTCCATGGCCAATAAATGAAACTTACGCGCAAAGGCAGCGTTTTGACGGAAAGGAATTACATGGTGAAAAAGGGCCGTTACAACATCGCGGCGGGTTTACATACGGAGAAACGGGGAAATTCCCGTACGCTGGAAACCGGTTGAATCCGGACTTCTTCCGGTTACAGTGGCAGTTATTTTTATACTAGAGATAAGTAGAAATAATTTTAGTAATTAAAAGTTAAGAAGCGTTTTTAAAATTAGGAAAATGTTAAGTTATTACATGTATGTATTATTCACCTTTAAAAGATTTTATTTTCTGTTTCGTCCTAAGCCAACAGTGAAATCACGTTACTCTACTTATCTTTTAAGAGATTTTTGTTATCCGTCACAGCCCTGGTCCGGACGGTGACAGTTAATCGAAATTTGACTGTATTTGGTTTGTACATTATACTACGAAGCGTAAAACGCGCGGAAGTTGGAGGATGCATTTCCGCTTGGGTCCGTAGCCCTTTCGCATTTATCTATACGCCGATTCCGAGGGCATTAAAAATCTGAACACTGGTGGAGGTCCAGGTCTTGGCCAAGGTCCGCAATTTTCATGAGGAGGGGAGCGGGAAGGCGTAAATGAGAAAGTCTCGGGGAGATCACTCCCGCTGGTTTCTTTTTATACATTGAAAATAGGAGACCTTATGTAACTAATGTGGATGAATCAATCTGACCTTATGTAACTAATGTGGATGAATCAATCTGACCTTATGTAACTAATGTGGATGAATCAATCTGACCTTATGTAACTA
>BGPR01001882.1:103066-113164 GCA_013235015.1 Araneus ventricosus | reverse complement strand
GACCTTATGTAACTAATGTGGATGAATCAATCTGACCTTATGTAACTAATGTGGATGAATCAATCTATCAATCTGAAGAAAATGTGGGAAAAGCTAGATATATTTTCTTCCCTTCCTGATTTGTTTTTAATAAAACGAATCCTTTTTTAAAATTTCATTTTCCCAATGTCCCCCCCTACACTACCTTTAATTCACATTTTAACCTCTTCAGTCAGAATTAAGTAATAATGAAGTTAGAATTTTTTCCTTTGGCGTACTGTGTACTACTGCAAAGGTTAAAGCATAAGTGAAATTTCAAGCCTGTAGATGAAAAATTAAAAAAGTTACCCATGTCCGGCATCAGGACAATACCGGGTATTTCAACTGAAAAAAGACAAAAAATCACACAAGTTTCACTTTCAAATGGTTGTCAAAGGATAATAAAATATTGCAGAAGTCTTTCAAATGATAAAAAAAGAATTAAAAACAATAAATTACTTGAAAAACAAAATTCACCAACGAGCTCCATTTTGGGAAAAATGATGATTTTCTCGATTTTTTTCGAAAAAAATTTTTCTAAAAAAATAAAATTATTCCATGCCGGAAACTAAAAATTCTTGCAATGTTTATATTTCTAAGAAAATCGAGAATCAAATTAAAAAAAAAAGAGCATGTAGTTTCGTAAATTATTGAATTAATAAGGAGCTGTTCAAAGTTGATGTCCGGTATACCGGACACCAGGTCTGAAGGGGTTAAGACGTAAGTTGAAATTCCGAAAATGCACGCTGCAACCATGACCGGAACAAGGATGATTTTGAAAATCGGAAAGGGGCGTCAAATTTTTAGATTTAAAAAAATGATTGATAAAAGGAAAAATGCTGATAAAAATGAAATAAGAATTTATAAACAAACAAATGATTTATAATCTTCCAATGTTTATATTTCTAAGAAAATCGAGAATCAAATTTTAAAAAAAAACAGCATGTAGTTTCGTAAATTATTGAATTAATAAGGAGCTGTTCAAAATTGATAAGAGTAATTTTTCATAGCATGATTTATACACATTCAAATGTATTGTGTATTTTCTCATTTATAAACATGCATACTATTTGTAATATCGCAATTTAGAAACACACAAAAGATTTTTAATAACATAAATAAATACATACAAACTATTTATAATTACATAGGAGTAGCATTTGTAATAAAATGAGTGATTTATAAACACACAATCGATTTTTAATAACATAATTTACAAACATGCAAAAGGTTTATAAGAAGGTAATTTATAAACTTGCAATATAAAATTAAAGCAATAAAATTGTATTTTGATTCAGAGTCCCAGTTTTTATTTTATAATGGAGGGGGGATGCTCAAATTATCCCTCTGCCTCAGGTGAAAATATTTTTAGCATGGCTCTGATTTAAGTACACTCAAAGTACAACCTCATATCATACTAACTCTATGTCTTCTCTGCCAAAGTTCCTGTATTTGTCTGTTTTCCTGACGTTGTCTTTAATACAACGTGGCATCACGACAAAGTGGAAAAAATAGCAGCAAAAATTTTTGACAGATAAGCACATAATTCCAGTAACGGTTATTTAATATACTTTCTTAGTTTTATTTTTATGCCTTATTTTTTTTAGCTCCCGTTGAATAACCCATTATGCTTCTTCTATTACTCCCATTAGGGAAACCTTTTCCACCTTTCCCGGTGTGGAACAACAAAAGATAAGCTTTTGATGTATTAGCGTCCGCGAATTCTTTATTTGCGTATCGTTCTGCAGGGAAAAAAAGGAATAGCTGAGCAAGAAAATGATGCAGCTGCAAGCATAATTACGCAAACGCAGTCAAATTTTTATCCCGTTGTGTTTACTTTTTCATCATTTTATTATTGTCCTCTTTTTGCTTTATTTCGGTCTCGAATTTTTTCCCTTTCTTTTTCTGCAGAAAGCTTTACGAATGATAAAAATTATTAAGACATTTTGAGAACAGATAAGATTTATCTCGTAAAAAGGGCTCGTTAAATTTTAAATAGGACTGGAATTGAAAAAAGAAGAAAAGCAAGAAAAGAAGAAAAATGGAAGGAAAAGAGAAAAGACGAAATCAAAGCAGTTTAAAGCAAATAAATGAGAAACGTTGTGTTTTCTGAAATCGTTTGCTTTTTTTAAAACTTTTTTCCCACTTGTTGACTTTTTTTCTGAAGGGGAAAAAAAAGTTGAAACATTCGAACTCTAAATTCAGACGGGAAAACATTCATTTCTTTTTACAATTTCCTTTTATCATATTCATAGATGTTACTTTCTGAAAAAATAATATCAAGGAAAAAGCATTAAATATCATTATCTATTTTCACAAAAAAAGAGATTTTTTGATAATCCTTATGTGAGTCTGTTTATCAGATTATATATACTACGTAAATGAATATATCATCCTACTTCAAATAAGATTTTTACATTAAATTATTACAATTTTATATTTAAATGTTTATTATGTATCCATTCATTTTCTTTAATTTTATTAATTATTATGTATGTTTATATATCAATCTTAATTATGTTTATATGATTATCATGTATGTATAATTTTTTAAAATTTCTGTATATATATATAACGGTAATCCGTGGGATGAAGTGTAGAGCATTTTTGAATAAAGATGCAATAGTTGTGACTCCAAAAGCCACTTTATTAGAATTTAAGCATTCTTAATTAAAATGATGATGGTGCAGATAATGCAAATGAAGATAAAAATTGAACATTATCGGCCGTAGTCATGAGTGAAACTCTTACGCGCAAAGCGGAGCGTCTCATCGGGAAAGAGTTACATCGTAAAAAGAGAAAGATGGTGACGGTCATACCTCTAAATACTGCTAGTAAACGGGGAGTCCCCGAAGACTGACTGTCGTGACTCTGTAAGTTAAAGTAGAAGTGCGTTTATCTAAGAATGAAGTAGAAGTAATTTGTTTATAATTAAAAATTGTTAGGAAATTCTGCATTTTAAGCTAAGAAGCTTGCATCTTTTCTAAATTGTCTCTCGTACCTTTACTCTAAGATTCGAAGCATTCTTTCTTTAAGATTTTTACGTAATTTCTTTGAGCTAGTCACTTCACTTGACATCCATATTGGCAGCTATTTAATCGGAATCGTATGACGTTGTCTATTCGATTCCCACAGCTGATATGTAGATGATACTCTGACACTCTACTGATTATTAGCAGAGTACATATACTTGTATCTGCTATGTCATTGAAGAGAGAAAAAAGGTACGGTCTGTAGGTCTATGCATTCTCTCCTCGGAGAGACTTCAGTGCCATGTAAGCTGTTGCTGTACCTATAAGATCTAGGACAAGTATCAACCTTGTTAAATGGAAATGTGATCTGTAAATATGTTCTTAACTGTGGTCGTCTAATTAAATGTCTCTTTTAACTTATACGATTCGTCACTTCTGAAAAACAAGAAGAAATGCTCTATCTCATAGAAATTCCACTGCATGCAATAAGCCAGGACGTTTTTAGCTTATTGTCCAGCAGCTCTTCATAACTAGTGTTACTCAAGCTGCCTGTCTCTACTTTACGAGACTAACAAGTGATATTGGCAAACTCGCTTCCTGTGCCTAACAAAAATGAAATGGCGTTAAAAATAATTTATTTTAAACATGTTTAAAAATTCTAAATCATTACATACACGTATCTGAAAATACAGAGTGCATATAACTATTATTTGACATATTCGTAAATAAAACTTTGCTACTTATTTTGTAAATAAAATAGAGGCAAGAAAATTAAGATTCAGCCAGCTTTGTTACTGTTTTCAAAAATACCGGTATTTTCATAAACATATTACAGAAGCCGGTTAATATCCATGTCATTACAAAAGTGCTCCTCTTATTGGACGTTCAAGCGAGGCCGTGCGCAAAAAGTAAAACGGTTCAAGTTACGAAAACAAAAGTTTTCGAAAAGGGATCTACGATCCTTAGCAAAAGAAAGTGTACATTTAAGGTGAATCGTTAATTACAGAGGCCACAGGAGTCTCATTTTTCAAAATTGTTTTGATACTGTTTACACATTCTAAAAGGATATTTACATAATGAGTGAATAAATGGCAAGAGACAAGTGAAGTCACATTATAGGTATATGTAATCTACCAGGTAAAAAAAAAATTAAATGTCGATTTTAAAAAATCGAAGAAAAATTAATCCGTTTTTTTATAACTCCCAGCATTTTGATGTTATTGACTCATGTGATTTTTCTAATCAACGATTCTATTGTAATCGATCTCCTTTTGCCATCGTTCATACGTGTTTCAGGGTAGCTTTTGGGAGTCTAACAAACTAGTGATTGATATGTTTGCCATTTCTGATTAATGAACTCATTACGTGAAAATCCATAAATAATTGATAATATAAGATCAACAAACAAGTAAATTTAATTAGCGTTTAGCATTCAAATACAAAGATTAAACAATGGGCGTTGCTGTATATTTCTTTTATACTGATGTAGTCAACACTACAGAAATTTGACTACAAGAGGGCATGATCTTTAAAGTGTCATTCTCTTAGACCGTCAATCTCGCGTCACAAAAAAAGTACATTTTGCAATCATTATGAATTTGCTTTAGATATATGAACAGTGTACCTCAATTGAATTTTTCTTCCGTACATTAAGATAAACTAGGGATACTTGATCCTAGTTTTAATTTTTCTCATATTTCTCGAATAAGTAGATTGTTATCATCATAAAATAATTAGTTTTTAGGAATGAGATATGTTCTTATATTAAATTGATATCTCATTTAAGAACAATATAATTATATTTCAACAAATCACCTATAGGGTCAAGTATCTCTACCCTTAGAGATACTTGATTCTGCACTCAAATACACTGGTGTCCAAAAAATAAGCACAATTCTTAAGTAGAGAAAATTTTGGAGCTAATATGGATACAATGGTTCGCAATCAGTTGGGGAGAATCGTTTGACATCCAATCGTCGGAACTCACATTTTACAGTGAAGATTCGGTCACGAGGGCATTTAGAGGGGCGATAAGAAAAGGATGAAGACGAAAAGGGATTTCAATTCATACCGTTTCACAGAAAGCTAAAACGAGATGAAACTTTCATCAATGGTTATGTTTGATGCGCATAATATTTATATGCATTTTCGTAAACATAGCACAAAGATTCGGGAAGATATAAAGGTTTTCTTAAAAAATCCCAAATTTTTAAGCGAGTTTTTTTCTTTTAGCATGCAGAATTTTTCACCAAATTGTACAAAACTTATAGAATACTTGGCAATATGTAAAAGAAGCATTGTATTAAAATTTGAATATTACAGGAAATATGAGCATTTGTAGTAAATAGTTTTTTACTGCGCATGTACGAAACGTAGTGTTAGATTGCAAATATTGCATCAACATCATTTTTCGGTTTTGTCAGTATTTTTAATTAATTTAATTCTTTGCCATTAAAGTTTCTTTCATCTCTTGTGGCAACTTTGGCAAAATTTTGAAATTCAAACGATAATTTTAGCCGTTTCATTTAATTTCTAAATTTTACTTAATTATTTACTTTGTTTTCGATTTAATTATTATTTGTCTTAACTTTTGTTGTTGTTTCCATTAAGGTTTCAACTTTATTAATTTTTAAATTCAAATTTTGCAACGGGACTATTTCCTCGCCATCTTGTTGCGCATGAATTTAGATTTTATTAGGTTTTGACGTTCTTGACTGAAGGTGTTTTTTTCCGTTATGAAAGCAGATTCCTTTGTCTTTTCGTTTGAATATTCTGAAGGGATAGCACGCATCCTGGAGGCTCCGAGACCGTTGGGATTTTTTTTTCTTCGGTTCTCGTCCTCTCAGGCATGCAAGCAGTAGAAAATCTGTTGATAAAGAAATCGACAAAAGAACTAAAATGTTGAATTTAAATAAGAAATCAACAGGCGGCTTATATTTGAACTGATCTTCTTTTCGTTGTCTTGGACTATTCGAGTTCATGCTGGACTGAAGCTTTTTTTCTTGCGTTTGGAATGGTGATTTTATATTAAGTGCTCTTCATTTTGTGAACAGCAGTGATGACTTATAAAAAGTTGAAAGTAGTGTGATCATGATGGACAATCCATTTTTGTGCGAGTGTTACCATCTGCAACGATTCTGTTGTTTGTGAACGAGAGACGCCACTTGTGTAACAAATAATGTGAGCAAGAAAGATTTCCAAAGTCAACTACACATCGATCGGGGAAAACTAAATTTTCCCATGCTAATATTGACCGCAAGTGATGTTGCAAAACCAAGAAATGCCTTGCTTCAACTGATATAAATCCGTTATGTGGCACGATACATAGTGTGCGAAAGTTCAAATCAATGAAAGGTACATTTTTCAGTGCATATAAAGAATATTCATTGTGAGACTACTAATCTCTCACTCCATATATTCGTATATCAAAATGGCCGTTATGAGAGTGTTTCTTTTTTTTTTGCATTTACTAATTTGGTAAAGAATAGATATCTGTTTTTTTATATACTTTCTGTTTTATAGTTGTGAGATTTCATATATTTGATGTTGTGTGCATCAGCAGTAAAATTTGCAAATTTTATATTCATATCTTAAAAGTATTGGCAGTTTAGTATCCATAGAATTGTTAATAAAAAATATTTGAATTTTAATAAATTTGTTCTTCTTCAATTAATATAGTGCAATGTACTACCACTGTATGCAAATTGACTTTTAATTAAGTAACTAGGGTTTTCAGGTCAGCAAAGGTAGGTGATTATATCAGTATTGCTAGAATTTCTTATTATCGTGTTAAATATTTCAGTACCCAGAATTAATTAATTGTTCAATATATATATTAATTTAAATTATATTTCTGGGCATCTACCTTGCTTCAATGTTTTTATAAATATCCTAGCTATCCCATCCAATATATTTTAGTGCCGCCCAATATTTAGTGCCCCAACATTTAGTGCCGTAACATTTTCAACACGTAGCGTAATTTTTCTTTCGTAAATTCAAAGCCTCATAGCCAAAGTTTTCATATAGGACAACTTATATAAAAATTCCAGTTCATTACCGTTAAGATTCGGAAAGATATAGGTATTGCAAGAGCTGAATTGCGTTTATTCTCTAAGGCAAACAAAATGGTGAGGGTTCATGCACAAACTGAAATTTTTCAATCTTGAATCTTCGAATAGTTATCATCAAAATGGAATTTAAATTATATATTTAATTTATAAATATACATGAGTATTCAGGATATTCAACTTTCATAAAATTCAATATTACTGTTCGAAGATTCAAGTTTAAAAAATATCAATCTGTTTTTTTTTTTTTAAAACCCTCACCATTTTGCAGTTTTTGTATTTCTATTGTTATTGCATATAAATAAACAAATCCAGAAATTATATAATTTTTCGTTTAATTTTTGGATTTCCAGAAGGAATTAAAAAAGTTCTTATAAAAGTCTATGATAAATCGATCATCGATTACCGAACAATGCCAAATATACAAATACAAATTTTATAATATACAATTATTATAAAAGCCAAGCAAGCGATATTAAAATTAATATTGCATATAAATAAACACAGCAAGAAATTATACATTTTTTCAATTATTTTTTGGGTTTCCAGAACGAGCTGAATTCCCATAATGTCGATAATAAATCGATCGTTGGAAGCCGAACAGTACGGGTAACAAATATCGTCATTGAACGGATACTGTTTGCAAACCAAACCCCCTCTTATTTATTTATATAATATTATACTTCAAAACACAATTTAATTATCCAAAATTAAATTCCTTAGTGTTGCAATGGTTTTTTTTGTATTGTTTTTGTCGTTCATAATTTTGAAAATTCTTCGCTATTTTCAATTGAACTATTTATATTTCCTTAAGGAGACGAAAATTGCTCGACTGGATTAAATAGAAATAATATTTAAGAACTTCTTAAGGAATTACTGGAAGATTCCAATATTTTTCGTTTTGTATAATCAGGAAAAAGAAAGGAGAAAAACGGAGAAAAAAATTATAATAAAGAAAGCCTTTGTGGAATTTGCAGTCTTGTAAAACATATTAAAACTTTCTCCTTTGAATAAATATTTTCCCTTGTGTATTAATAAAAATTGCTTTTTTTTAGATACAAAGGGTTTTTTAAAAAATATTTTTGTTATTTTGCTTTGAAAAGCATTCTGACGAATTGATTCAAACTGCATGAAGTAAAAAAAACAGTTTTTATCATTGAATTATTTTATTATTTTGCTACATATTGAATTTTTTGAACAAATCCAATTCCTTCTTTCTGCTAAAAGTCAAAATTTATTCATTTCTTATGAATTCTTAATATTTGGATTTCACGATTACGTCTTTCACTTAGCATAATTTAATTAGTCCAATGTAAAAAAAAAAAAAGCAAATCTCTCATAAGAGCTTCAAAAACAAACAGCAATAATTTCTTTACTTTTACCTAAATTAGAAAAAAAAATAACGTTTTTTTTAAAAATTAAACATTGATATCTCTGTTTTTAAAAGAAAGGAGAAAATGTTATAATTTTAATTTCAAAAATGTCCTGACAAGAAATAACTTATTCAAAATATAATTTACGAACAGTAAAGCAAGGAAAAAAATTAATAAAAGTTAATTAGTTGCTTTTTGAAGCTTTTATTACATTTTATTTTTTCTGTTTGCATTCATAATATTCCGTTATGTGTGTATATAGTTGTTTTTATATTGAATTTTTCTCGGGTTTTTGAAAAACTGAAATTGCAGGAAAAGCTTTCAACCAATAAGAATTTGTTTTTAAGACAGCATATGAAAAATATGCATTTAATTATGTTATTATATTGTTGGCTTAACCTCCCTTGGGGGGGGGGGCACCGCGAGTTAACGGCTGAGAAGCTGCCGTATAAGTAAGCAGGTTCCCCTGAGGGTATAATAATGGTGGTAAGTAAGCAGATTCTCGCTTCCTCTGAGGGTATAGTAATGCTAGTGTGGCTCTTAGGGCCCATCTCTGATGACAGGTGATACCCAGGTAAAACAGGGGGTCGTCGTATGGGCCACTCGTAATGGGGGCTATTATGCGAGGGCCACAGTGCCTGACTATCTATCGTGGCGGCTGGTCATTCAACCTCAACCCGTGTGGCAATTGCTGGACCGGGGTAATTCTAGCGTGATTATCCAGGAAAAAATTTTTAATGAAGTAGATTTAAATTTTTTTGTAGCGATCAGGGTAAAATTAGAGGGTAATGCTGATAAATAATAAACACGATGCAAGCTTAAGCAGGTAAAAAAAATCTTTTTTTTTTGTGCCTGCTTGTTCGTAAGTCCTTATGAGAAGAGGTTTATTGGATGAAACGAGGATGTTTGAGCAAAAACTCCTTTTTCTAATTCGCTTTGAAATTGTAAGAGATCATTTGAATAACCCAGAAGGCTGGTTGGAAAGGACAAGCAGATTGTCGAAATTAGCCGGGTACATCACAAAGTTTATGGTTATATTAACATCGGGTTTTGAAGCACCACGAGGTCTATTTTCGACGGACCTTGTAATTTTGAACCGCAATCAGTTGACGACACCGGCAGGTACTCCAGGTACAGGTCTCCAAAATTTCACACCACACCAGTGGGAGGACGTTTGGCCACTACGTATGATTTAACTTGCAGCAGGCCCCATACCGACGGATCTTCAGTGGAATCGAGCTTCGAAAATGGAACCCTCCGGACCCGAAGCCGAGATCTTACCACTAGCGGCCCGGGTTCATCACAAAATGACGGAGCTCTTTGCAATAATCCGGATTTTTCAATCAGCCTACGATATAAAGATATTGTTCCTGGAGGCCAATTATTCGGGTATGGTCATCCACGAGTCGTTTACTTGTGTGCAAGTTAAATGACGTAAGAGAGAATAAAAGTGGAGAATAAAAGTGTGTTAAACATGTTTCATTCTGGAGACTGTTGTAATTTTGAGGGTGGACAAAATGATGAATGCACGTAAAATAATGCCGTGGGCATATGAAAGTTTAAAAAATGTTCCGTCGTGGTTTCTGCGGTTTATAGAGTTTTCGGAAAAAAACCCTTAATAATATCTGACGCTGCTTACATTTAGCGTCGAGTGCTACAAGTAGAATG
>BGPR01001882.1:63952-103056 GCA_013235015.1 Araneus ventricosus | reverse complement strand
ACATAAATAGACGTACCGATACGTAGTCAACCCGACGTTGGATTTGGAATAAGAATTGATACAAGTCAGCAATCCAGACAATGAAGCCACCTGCGATATTTAATTCTTCTAAGGGGCCGCAGTGGCCTAGTGGTAGGGTCTCACGCTCGGGGTTGGAGGTCCCCAGACTCGAAACCCAATTCCACCGAAGATCTGCAGTGTATGGGGCCCGTTGCACGCTAAATCATGCGTTAGGGGCCAAACGTCCACCCGCTGGTGTGATGCTACACAACCCACCCCACCCCACTGGGCTTAAGGCATTAAATAGCCGGAGGGGAACGCTGGTATGATGCGGAACTTTGGAGAGGGAGGGCCAGCTCAGGTGTCGTCCTTGTAATCTAACCGCGATTCAAAATTACGAGGCCCGTCCCAAAATAGCCCCCGTGTTCTTTCAAAATGGAACGTTAATATAACTAAACTAAACATTCTTCTAGGTCGCTGAATTTTAGAGATATCGTTTTCGCAGACGGACATAATTCCAAAAATGTTTTTTCGGACAGGAAAGTGTAAAAATGGACGATATATCAAAATCTCAAGGTCGAATTTTTTGACGTTTATAGCACTTTCTCTTAGTAAACTACGTTTACGTGAAAGTAAAAATCGGTTTAACCCTTTTTACCGTCGCGCCCGTAATGTTGACGTGCA
This sequence comes from Araneus ventricosus, assembly GCA_013235015.1. Lineage (NCBI taxonomy): Eukaryota > Metazoa > Arthropoda > Arachnida > Araneae > Araneidae > Araneus > Araneus ventricosus. The sequence goes on along the minus strand of BGPR01001882.1, from coordinate 102,372 downwards.
TCGAATTAACGCATTTTTAAGCTTATAAGCTAAAATTTAATCATTAATTTGGTACCAAAATTACGTAGAATCCATAAGCATCTCAAGGATTCTATGCCTTCTTAGCTGAAAGAAAACGACAGCCCCTTTCCAAAACAGGAGGGGTCATCTTATTAGATAGCAAAGAAAATGCGGCTCTTAAGGGGTTAAAGGCTTATAAAAATTATTATAAACAAGTAATATCAAAAAATATTTTTAAAGTCAATTCCTACTTAGGTCAACAAAGAAAAATTTTATTTTAGTTACTTTTTATTAAATAATTGCGATTAATATAAATATGTATGTATATATGACAGAATCGCAATATTAAGTGGCAAAATAGAAAGCGAATTTTCTTGCAATTTTCTATTTTCCTTTCTATATATGGTGTTGGACTATTATTTTTGTTTGTTACTATTTATTCGCTTTCTATTTTTTTCATTTTTAATTTATGAAACTGATGGTGGTCTATAGTTTCTCATTCTATCCATCTCTTCTAATGCTTCATTATTGCAAGGAACCTTTCCAGTGAGTTTCGAGCAGTCCAGTTCTTCAATTAATAGTCCAATTAATTCATTAATTCAATTTAATTAATGAATTAATATTTGAAAAAACTGTATTAACATCAAGAGTCATCCACTGCAAGTTTTAAAAAATGTATTTGAACTTGAGTGGATGAATAAAAAGTATTTTATTAACGATTGAAAATTTGAACAAGATATATAAATAAATATATATAATATTAGAGTGTGAACTAATAGTAGGAATTGAAAAATATAAACCTTTTAGCTTTCTGAAAGTTAAGAACAACGAATGAGACATATTTGTCATGTTCGAATCAAAGAATACTGAATTTCTCGCCGAAGAGATATTCAAAATTTTTATTGCGTAAAACCGTCAGTAATAACACTTCTTTTAACCGATGAGTTACGCGAGATGAATGACATGTTCTTATTTATCACACAGATAAGTGAGGATAATAACCAGGATTTAACGACCATGCACTATCATTGAATAGCATAATGTTTACATCACTGTATTCTTGAAAAAATATTAAGCTTCTTTAAGTGATGGCCTAGATTTCTATGATAAAAAACCGGCTCTGTTTCGCTTCAAAGTCGGAAAATCTGATTAAGTAGATGAGTTTGGAGATATCTGTTTTAATAGATGAGTTTGCAGTAATGCTGAAGTGTAAAAACTACAGATGCAAGATTTTGATTTCTGCGCGCAATTATAATCCAGAAGAATTCCAAATTATGTTGGTTTTGCTTTTTTTTCCATTTTCTTCATTCAGGAATTATTCATATTCTCTTTATATTAATTTAAAAGATAGATTTAAGATACAGTCATGACCGCTTTCAAACAATGACGCTTCGGTAGGTTGAACTCCTTAAAGCCTTCATTTTTGATACACAGACACGTTCGTTCCTACCATTTGATACGCACGGTCTTTGTACTTTCTTTTGTGCAAGCTGGTACTTCTAGGAACCAGCGGGAGTGGTCTCCTCTAAACTTTCTCGTATACTCCTAACACATGTAGAGAAAAAAAAGCTGAAAAGGAGCAGTGAAACGTACAAGAACCCTTAACGCAGTGGAGAAAAAAAATGAGCAAAACGTCCGTCATACCACGATTTCCGTAGGTCGTCCAACGCGGAAGTGGAATTCGAAGCCGGCGTGATTACCAATAGGGCTGGGTGTAAGATAAAGAAAAGGAAATTTGCAATTTGAACGCTTTTTTTCAAACCGATTGATACAAAAATTGAACACAAATCTGCCATTATGGTAAGAAGGCCACATACCAAATTTTATTTTAAAAAGTAATTTTTTAAAGAAGTTATTGCGTTCAAAAGTATGCGATTATACAGACAGACAGACTGTCAACCCTTTGACGGATTTGGTGTAAAATTTGATACAAACTCACATTCCTGATGATAAAAATGTGTACCAAATTTTATCCATCTAGCTATTCAAGTTTTTGAGTTATCGCGTTCACATTAACACGGACATACAGACAGACAGTCTTCCCGAGGACGGATTTTGTCTAAAATTTGATAGAAACCTACAAATGATGTGTAAAGACCACATACTAAATTTCATTCCTGTAGCTTTAATAGTTTTTGAGTTATCGTGTTCACAGACACGCAGACAGACAATTCCAAAATTGTGTTTTTCGGACTCAGGAGGTCTAAAACGTGGAGATTCGTCAAAATCCCGAGTTCAAATTTTTGGACGATTATAATACTTTCTCTTTGTGTACTTCGTATACGAGAAAGTAAAAAAAGCAGAAATTAACCAATACTGACAGTGAATATAATTGTTGTATTTGTTGATGAAATTTTAGGGTAAATTTCTGCACTTATTTAAACTTCTCTTTCTTTACACCAGCTATCTTGCAGCGTTAGCTCTCGGGTTGAACCATACACCTACATCGTTGTAGATTAGTTATATTAACTTCCCGTTTTGAAGCAACACGAGGGCTATTTTGGGACGGACCGCGTCATTTTGAACCGCAGTCAGATGGCGAGGACGACGCCTGAGCTGACACCTCCCCTTTCCAAGCTTCCGCACCACACCAACGGGAGGACGTTTGGGAACTACGTATGATTTAAGAGGCAGCAGGCCCCATACACGGCGGATCTTCGGTGGAATCGGGTTTCGAACTTGGAACCCTCCGCTCCCGAAATCGAGACCGTAGCATAGGCCACCGTGGCCCATCGTTGTCGATTAGTATCTAAATATTAGCGTCACTGACAGTTTGTTCTGTTTCAATCAATGGTTTTTTTTTTCAGATTTGTTTACGTGGTGATACTGCACATCCTGTATTTGTTAGCTAATGATTAATACAGCAGCAAATTAATACAACAGCGAGCAAAAATCGCTATCTACGAAGTTCATCCCGAAATTTCCCAGGCGTATCTTCTAAACGGGACATTAACCCTTAAAGTGTGGTGCCAGATGTGGTTCATGCATCGAATTATGGATTTTTAATCTTATGATCTAAAATTAATTCATTCATAGACGTTATGATTCTCTACAAAAATGAAGCGCAATCCATAAAAATCTCAACTATTCCATGAGCTCTTTGAATCAGTATGACATGTATTTCCAGAACAGAAAGTATCATCTAACTAGCTAGAAGATAAAACATCACAGTTAAGGAGATAATTTAATTAAACTAAACTAATCCAGTCCGGCTGAAACCGAACTTATTTTCCCCGACATTATTACATCTTTTTAATTAAATCTGTGTCTATTACTCTAAATATTATTACTAATCAAAGCATTCCCTGGAAAAGCAACCTTTTCGAAACCGCATTTCTTCTCTTTCATTTCCATCTCTTAAAAAATCACTCCTCGATGAATTCAACCTTATTATTTTTTGTTCCCCCAGCAACTGTAATTAATGATGACGATGACAATGGTTTGTGTTTATAACAAAGAACAAGGGCCTGACGCGGGTCCGTTTTCACTTCCTCTGACAAATAGCTCGCATTTTTGCTAAACCGTCCGAAGAAAAGAATGGAGGAAATAATCCTCCCGCCGTTTCAAATACACCACAATAGAGTTTAGGATGAAATATGATCGGACCCACTGTGTAACCGAATACATCTTTGAAAGACAGAGGCCCCGCGAAGAAAAATGAAAGTGCCCATTGTAGTAATCCTCCACATTTTCGGCTCTTTCTTTTATCCTACTTTCTTTGGAGATGGCATCTGTCTTGCGCGATGTGCAGTTGCGACAGCGGGGGTGGATGCGGGGATGAGTTTTATCTCCTGTTTTAATTAAGATCTGTGTTGCTAAAAGAAAAGGAAATTTTAAAATAAATTTATTAAAGCTTGATTAAGTATATGCATATTTGTGTGGGTTACTCTCTTCTAAAGCAGATTTTATAAATTATAAACCCGCGAAATTGTTCTTCCTTCCACTTTTTTTGTGCATTTACAAAATATGACGCATTTCGTGCCAAGCCTCTTCGTAGAGTGAAGAGAAACGAATATGAGCTTTGGACCTCTTCTTGTTAACCGGTTGAATCCAAAATTTCAGGCACATTTACAATTTTGATATTAATAATACATACCAAAATTAATTTATCTAACTCCTTGCATTTTTGAATTATTGCGTTCACTTACACACGAACAGACAAACAGAAGTCTACTCTTTGATGGATTTGGTTCACAATTTGACACTGATCAACAATTTTGGTATAACTGCAACCGCAAACCGTGTTACCCCGTCACGACGAAGCATCCGGGGTACTGAATGACAGCCGATTCGATAGCTCGAGTACTGAGGCTGGAGTCCTAGTAGCCCATCACCTGGCCACTGCCCGACCCCTCCAGAAGGAAGTACGTACTATTAGTGGTGGGAGGTAACACAACCCCAACATTGTTATACCTCCAGGGGAAGCGAGTTCTCGCTTACTTAGGCCCGGTGCACACCAGCCGATTTGTGTCGTTGAAAGTCATTAGCGACAACCCTCCGGAATCGTAGTACGATCTGAGATACATTGAAAGCAATGGGGTGGTGCACATGTAGACTGAGCGACGGAAAAGCAATAAAACAACAATGGTAATGGGCTCGTTTCCTAGAATTCTCCACAGGCGGTGTCCGACCAATTCAGTACTCACACAACGATTCACTCACTCCGAGAAGAAACGACGCGATGGATGTATATAGAAGAAAGCGTGTTGTACTTGCGTACCTAGTATACAAGAAATACATTAAAAAAAATAGACGATATTGGGTACATCCATTTGTGGATTCTAGATTTAGTAGGGAGTAGTTTTACACATATTTTTGGAGATTTACGAGAAAACCTGACAAGTTTTTTTAATTATTTCCGGATGAGTGTCCAATCATTTGACGAGCTCGCGGCAAAAATTACTCGTAAGATTCAGAACCAAAATACAAGGATGAGACTTTCTATACCTCCTCTAGAAATGTTAGCTGTAACTATAAAGCAAGCGAAACTCTTATTAAGAATTTAATAGGAATGACAAAACTAAAGATAAAATAACATTTTATGTATATGTAAACATTGTTTATAATTAATAAAAAATAACTATTTAATTTTGATTGTCACAAAATCTCCAATAAAAACTTTCTTATGTTTCATAGCATTTGTGAGCCAAATTTGAAGAAAATCTATTTAGTAGCTTGGATTTTTATAACGTACAAAGTATTTAAGCGTTTTACTTTTATTTTATTCTTATTCTTCTAGTAATTTTTAAATTTTGCTTTCAAGATAAATGTGTACAAATCAACAAAAAATTCAGGCAATTGTATCAAGAAACAATTTAGTAAATTATTGTTTTTAAAAACGCTTAGTCGATACAGAAAAATTAATTAAAAATATATTAAATAATTGTATTTAAACATCGGTTCTAATTAATAAATAAATAACTATTTAATTTTGATTGTCACAAAACCTTCAATAAAATCGATAATCTCAGTATGCTTCATAGCATTTGGGAGTAAGATTTTACGAAAATTTATTTAGTAGTTAGGATTTTTACAGCGTGCAAACTTAAAGTAAAAATCTATGCAAATAAAAATTAAACTCACACAGAAATATTTGCTATGCTATAGAAAACAAAACTACTCAATATGTTTTCTTCGCATTTTTCCCAAGTATACAATGGAGCATAAGGAGGGAATTAGTAAAAGTCCCGAGAAAATTAAACATCTAATTTTTTATAAATTAAAATCTATGATTCCATGCCGTAATACCTAATAATACCTATTGTAACTGCACGAATTGTCGTAAGTGTGTACTGCCCAGTTGGTTGCCACGTACTCAAAGACGTCCAATTTCCTCTCCGATTCGAGGGGAAAGTCCGAAGCAATTGTATCGGACAAGTCATTTGCGACTCCTTCGCTCTGCAGGAGGTGTGTGGGTACTGCCCAACTGTTCTCCATACCCCTGAAGTCGTTTATGGCTTCTGTGTCACTTTGACATTTATTACTTCCAACGACCAAATCGGCGAGTGTGCACCGGGCCTTATCCGACGGCAACTCATATCCGTGTACTCGCGGTGCCCCCCGGGGGGGAAGAATTTTGGTATAAGATGACGTATTGAAATTTCATCCTTCGAGCTTGTGGCTTCGAGCTGATCTGACTTTCACACACACACTAATAGGCAGACCGATAGGCAGTTTATCCTCTGACAGATTTAGTTCGAAATTTGACGCAGATCTAAAATTCTGGTGATAAAACCTGTGTCAAATTTTATCTATTTGTCAAATTTTATCATTGCGTTATCGTGTTTCGCATGCACATGAATGGATACATAGATTACAGATTCCATATAAAATTTAATGCAAATATTGTGTTGAAAAGACCACATATCAAATTGCATACTTCTAGTTTATCGAGTTAATATTTTTTTTACAGGCAAACAGAAATAATTCCAAAAAGTGGTCGTTTCGGAGCCAGAGAGGTCTAAACGATGGAGATTCAACAAAATTTCGAGGTTGACTTTTTTTGAGGATTACAATATTTTCGCTTTCTATAGTTCATATTTGAAAAAGTAAAAATTGATTGTTCATGAATTCATTTATGTTGATTTTCCTGTAGCTGAAGTTATGTTTATTAGATTCTCGGCAATCTGGCAATAGCATTTGGATTTCGTTTCTGTCTTGAATTAAGTCTCAGTTCCACTGAAAATCTGCCATAACCGAAGAGTCAGAGATGCAAATCTTTGGAGACAGAAATTATCCTCGCATTAATTCGGTAGAAGGTTCAGATGCCAATCTGTCACTTGAATATTCTACCGAAATCTAATTTATGATGCCTCTACCTAATAGATCACAGATTAACTGCAGTGTTTCGAGTATTCAAATCATTAATACATAGCAGAGTCGCATGAAGCCAGAGGCGATAGTTTAGCTTAGCATAGTATCCCATTTATTGAATTTTATATACTTTTATTTAGCTTGGCTTGTTTCAGGTTTGTAAAGACAGAACTTTGAAATCGAATTTTTACTCACTTTTTGCTGCTCTAGAGTTATGAAATTTTGCACAAATGTGGATTCTCGATAAAAATATGCTATTGAACTTCATTATCAGTTAAATGAAATAATGAATTATGGCCGAGTTTTCTGGTTTGTCTATTTTGGATTCACAGGCCATTTTCCGTTAACCCTCCGATTTAAACAATCGCCAAATCCAGTTGGATACTGTATCAAGCGCCGAGTTCGAATCAGTTCTTTCTTTAGTACACAAAACGTTGAATTCTGTGTTCTTTGAGTTTGTGTGTGAACCTTTCTATTTAAATCGGTTAAAAAAGCTCTTAAAACGGCTAAACCCCAAATGAAACGATTGTAATTATCTAAATCGAATAGTTAAAAATTTAATCGCCAAACAAGCTTTAGAAGTCGCCAAAAAAGCGATAACGAGAAATTGACAGCTTTTCATAAAATTAGGCTTTATTTTAAGTAAGCATTTAGAGCTACAGCAACAAGAACATGAAATTTAATATTTTCAAAGTATCCTTAAGCCATAACATTAGAAAACTCTACTTTAAACATTAATTAACATCTTCAAACAGAGTGTTCAAATTTTGAAGATTCCCATTGACTTAACATTAACACTAGAAGTCGGTGGTTATTCCGGAAGTCCTACTTAAATGCAAATAAGCAAAACAGAAATCTCGTCCATAAATTAAAGACTAAACAGTTCAAAACAATTTTTAAAAAGTTTTGCCTTTTAGGACAATAATAAAATTGTGTTTTTAAAAACTGTTTTTATTAAATTATTTTTATTTAATTATTCTTTTATTGCGTTACTGGTTTCTACATGTCCTCAAATGCATAATACCGAGGTTTGGCATTCGTATGATTACAAGTGATTTCCTCTATAGCGCCTTCCTGATCAAAGATACTTTAATTTAAACCACTCTGTAAATCGAAATACCTATTTTAAAATATTACACAAAATGAAAACAAAGAAAAAATGATATTTCTTTAAAAATCTTAACAGTTATGAAATTCTTAGATTTTGAACAATCTGTATAAATAAAAGTGAAAATTCATAAATAATTAATACGCTATAAAAATCCAAACTACTGAAAAATTTTCTTCAAATTTTGCTCTCAAATATCATGAACCGAAAGGAAGGTTTTAGTGAAGATTTCGTGACAGTTAATTATGTATTTAATTTTATATAAGTTGAAAACTATCCTTTCCATGTATAGAAAAGACTATCTTTCGCGTTCCTATTTTATGAAAATTTTACAGATATTTGAAATGATTTTATTTATGTGGCTCCGAATTGCCATCTGTCAATGTTTAATTAAATTTTTAATCATTCCTTAAAAATTATTCGTAAGCTTTGAATAGGGTTGCTATACGTCCAGTATATACGGGACTTTCACCGCATTAATTCATCCCGTTTTTGTATCGTCTTCTCCCTAATCTCTGCGTCATTATAATTTTAAAATGACCTGCGTCCAATTTAATAATTATGTAAAAGAATAAAATGATATAATTAAGAAAGTAAAGTCAATTTTTAAATATAACTGAGCTAAAAAAAGATTAGCCTCACATCATTTTATTATTCTACGTGTTAATTTTATTAGATTGCTTATACTGTATTGATTTTTTATTCCCATTAATAAAATGAGTAGATTATTAGTAAAATAAACCGGCACCTACCCACTCTTTTCATGTTTTATAATTTAGTTAGCACTTGGCAATTATGGCAACTCTACCTATGAGGAAAATTTGCTTTCGGCGGTTTTTTAAAAACCGCCTGATACAAACGATATCCTCAATTCAATTTTAAAGTTACAGATAATAAGAGGATTTTGTGTAATATAATATTTTATACAAATGCTTTTTTACATTAAAAAAATTAGACATGAAAGTATTTTCATCCCGAACAACACCGGGTATATCAGTTGATGATTATTAAAACTCAGAAAGACAGTCACATATTCAACATTTATCGTAGCGGGAAGTCAGCGGTTTACAATAGCTGTTCGCTGCTGCAGCTGAAAAAATTACAGTCTCCGGCCTCTTTTTACGAGTATAAACACTGGCATTTTCTCTTCCTCTTCGAATTCTGATTAATAACACAGCGGAGAAGCGACATTAAAACCAAACGAAACTGGTTGAAAGGTGTCTGCAATATCGTCTGCAGAACGAGGATAATTTTCAAACAAACAATCAAACAGAAAGGTAAAAAGAACTTTTTAAAAGAGAAGTTGAACGTAGTAGAGAGGGAAAATGTCCTTTATCTTTATTTTTAGAACTTCGGCATTAGGAAACATTCGAAATAAAGTTAGAACAGAAAAAAATAATAAATAAAAGGGGACAATTGCATTACATTTTGGAAATGTTTTGTTAGAGAATCTTTTTTTTTTCCCCTCTCTATGGCAGAAGGTGTGGCTGTGAAAAAAAAAATCCTCATTGCTTGGGTTGGGAAGAGGTTTCGATGTTTCAAATTGCACTTGAAAATCTTTAAGGGTTATTTATTTACCACAAAATGGAATCCGATTTGTTTTGTTTTGTTTCGGTCTTTTCAATTCGCCATTTAATTTATAAATTGCAATTTGTTGTGTGTTCACATTTATTTCTCTTTCAACTTGAAGAAATGTTATTTCTTTTGATATATTTCTCTTAATTCAATGCCAGGAAAGATACATAGGGTTTTGGAATAAATATCTCTCTATTGACAGAAATTTGGATCTTTTTCGACGAAATGAATCGAATTTTATGTTTTTGTTCGTTTGGGCAATGATGATTTTAAGTTCACTGTGTCTTGATATGTATTAATTTTCTTAATGACTACACAAAAAGTTAAATGAATGAAACTCGATTGAAAAAATTAAACTCTTCTTGCCTATTTGATATTTTTTATTTATTCACATATTTGTTCCTTTTCTGTATCTTGTTATATGAAAGCCAACTTCAAAAATAATAAATTTGAGTGGATATCCTTATTGATTTATCATTATATACTACCCAATTTAAAAGTTCGATCAAAAGAGCAAATTGATCAATTCAAATCAATCAAAATGAAAAAAAGGGCAGATTCCCTCCCCCCCTCAAAAACATATGTAACCATTAGCACAGTTTATAAACCCTATACTGTGTAATGATGGATATTTACCTCATCTTCATTTTTGCCTTTTCAAAATAAATTTCGAATTTACTAATTAATTAATTAATTGATTCCCTTATTCAGTTTTTGGTAAGAAGTAGAAGAGATTTTTAAGAAAGAAATTTTAATTTATCTGTATTCCACACACTCATTCATAAAGCTTCTGTCGAAACATAAAAAATTCCACATTGTAGGTTTCAAATCCAATTTTTAGTTATAACACTATGCTCCAACAAACTAAGCAAAGTACTAACTTCTATTCAATGTAGTAGAATATTTAGTTTTTATTTTAGTGGCATTAGCTACAAGACAATAAAGCCAGTAACGCTCACCAGCAAGTTCAAACATGGACTGAGAAGCATAAATTAGAGGAAGGACGAGGATTTTATCCTCTGGTTGCACTCTAAACCAGCATTATTCAAAAAATAGTAGAACGATGTGAGCTTTAAAAACGAATTGCTGCAGTTGGGCTGGCTGCTGGAAGTTTTTCGGCTTTTCCTCCAAGCAAAACACAAATGAGGACAGATTTTTCCTGAAAGTCTGCTAGGAAGCCAACGTACCACCATATGTACTAAGGCAGTGGTTCCCAACCCATGGGTCGCGGCCCACTTGTGGGCCTCGGATAGCCGCGAAATGCTATTCAAGAGTCGAAGTCAGGGGAGCTTCAAGAGTCTTCACTCGTTTCTTGCTTTATAAAACAATATATTTTTATTCCTTCTACAGTAAGTTTCACTAATTACAAGCATATAAGGGCATTTAATATACAGGGTGTCCACACTTATCGTGGTCCAATAGCTAATTTCTAAACCGTTAGAGATAGACATGTAGTTCCAATTGGAAAACTGCTTTAAATAAAGGGAAGAATTATATTTTATGTTTTTTTGTGTCACTAAATATATTTCTGAAAAAATTACGAATTCTAACTTTTTATACGGTTCCCCCGGTCTTATCAGTCATATTTAGTAAAATATTCTTGGCGCTCTAAAATTTTAACCAGAAAAAGTCCCACTCTTCAGCGACTAAAACTGAGCGAGTTATGGATCTTTGAATTTCATGATTTTTACCAATCAGCGGCCTCGTCGAGCAACTGCTGCGCATTAATTGGTGAATCGTCTGCAAGACGGCTATTGAAATGGTGTAAAGTGGTCTAAGTCAGCGTTATTCAAAGCTCCATAACTCGGTTAGTTTTAGTCGCAAAAGAGTGGGACTTTTTTTGTTTAAAATGTTAGAGTGTCAAAAATATTTTACTAAATATGATTGATAGGACCGGGGGACTGCATAAAAAGTTAGATTTCGTAACTTTTTCAGAAATACATTTATTCACTCAAAAAATATATATTATAATTCTTCCCTTCATTTAAAGCATTTTTCCAATTGGAACTATATGTCTATCTCTGACGGTTTAGAAATTAGCTATTGGACCACTATAAGTTTGGACACCCTGTATATGCATATATATAAATATATGTGTGTTGTATTTTTTTACTTGTATATTTAGTTAGTGGGCCTCAAAATATTTTTTTACACAACAGGCGGTCTGCACAACCAAAAAGGTTGGGAACCACTGTTTTAAGGAGCTGAATCAGACTTCAACCTCAGGTTCTCCAGGTCGATTTGACGAATACAAGATGCCAGTGTTCCACTTTGTCATGAATCCTTGACTCAAGAAATTAGTTAGATATGCTAGAACAATTGCAATTAGAATTGCCATACTCTGCGGCAACTCGTGTAGAGAATGCGTAGAATGTCACAAAAAATCGCATCGTCGGTAAATAACTCGATAATTTTGGTACTCAAGGGACCACAACTTTCGCTATAATTACAGTTTCCCTTCAAAGAATACTGATTACTAGTGTTTAAAGTTAACTCTTCTTCAGATGCTTCAGTTACTTGTAAATACATTAAGATTTTATTCAGGACTATTTAACCAGGCGGACTAACACACCGTGTAGATTTTTTCCGCAGTTTCAACTTTAGTTACCATTAAATAGTTGTCATTGACCACACAAAGAAAGTTCATTACCAGTGTTTAAAACTGAATTTTTATCAAATGCTTCAGTTATTTGTAAATATAGCGAGATTCTATTCGGAACTGTTTAACTAGGCGGGCTAACACACAGTATAAATCTTTCCGCGCCATCCATTTTAGTTGCCATTGACTATAGATATATAATTATAGATATTTAGAAAAAATACGCTGTGATTTGTCGCGGATATCATTTTGATGCAAGTTGTTTATTTCAGATTTAAACCAGTGGGAGTGTTCTATCCTCCACTTTGTTATAAACTTCATAATTTGTGTTTAACTCTTCGCAGTATACTGAATAGAATCAGCTGTTCCCAACCTTTTTGATTGTGCGGACCACCTGTTGTGTTAAATATATTTTGAGGCCCACTAACTAAATATACAAGTGAAAAAATATACTAACACATATAATGCATTTATATATATACTAGCTGATGCCTTCAACTTCTGTGGCAACTTGGGCCACAGCAATCCCTAACCAACGGGAGTGTTCTCCCCTAAACTTTCTCGTATACTTCTCGAAAAAGGTACTGTTTCCCCTTCCCCCGCGTGGATAAAAAAATTCGATCCTATTGTAACCCAGGATCCAATGACTATCAGAAACAGTGGCGAATCTAGGATTCCGGTCGGGGGGCGGGTGAGGTCATAAAAACTTTGTATCGTCGTGATGAATGTCAAACTTCAAGGCTGAAGTAAACCAAAACTCTTTAACTTGACAGACTTGACTCACCTGACAATAAGAATCATAAAGAACAATACAATACTTTCGATAATTTAATAAAAATTACAATGAAATAACTAGCAAAAAAATGTCTTCGACCGCGTCATTGCTACAAGTACAAGTGGAATGACTACAAAAGTAGCAAAATTTTCGAGACTTTCCAGCCAGAAAGCAATGTTGAAACGTTTTTATTATTTGTTTAAAAAGAGAAATTGAGAAAAAAAACAGTTGTAATGATGTTAAATTAAATCAGGAATTCTGGCTTGGGGCTGGGGGGGGGCGCCGGGAGCCCGATTGCCCTCCCCTGGATTCGCCACTCATCAGAAAATATTTAGGTAAAGAATGAAATTCAAAGAGATGCATTCTGATTAAATGCGTGCCGATTTCTACTCTTGCTGGCTCAAGGACAAGTCACATAATCCTTCCGCGTGCACAGATTTCTACCAGTACGCATGCGCATGGAGAATCGGATAAAAAAAGCGCCAAGCAGGAGTCAATAAATATCGTGCACAGAAGATTGCGCCCATTACGCATGCGCGTGGAGATAGCGGATTCGTTGGAGATGCAATTATACAGACTGACAGACAGTCAACCCGTTGACGGATTTGGGCCCAAAATTTTATACGGACCTACATTCATAACGATAAAACTGTGAGCGGATTCGTTGGAGATGCGATTATACAGACTGACAGACAGTCTACCCGCTGACGGATTTGGCCCAAAATTTGATAGAAACCTACAAATTATGTGTGAAGTTCACATATCAAATTTCATCCCCGTAGCTCTAATAGTGTTTGAGTTATCGTGTTCACAGACAGACAGACATAATTCCAAAATTGGGTTTTTCGGACTCAGGAAGGTCTAAAACGTGGAGATTCGTCAAAATCTCGAGTTCGAATTTTTTGACGATTACAATACTTTCTCTTTGTATACTTCGTATACGAGAAAGTAAAAAGGGAAATTATTATCGTGCACCTTCCCTATCCGATGGGGAATTCTTGTCAGATTCCTAAGGAACCTACCCCGGGCGGATGTAGATTTTAATCCGGCCTCCGGCCATGTGTATGTGTTTTCCATTTTAATATGTTTTGTTGTTGTGGTGTTTCTGTGTGTGTTGCAAATAAATCATAAAAAGGTCAAAATGGATCATTATTGAAATTGAATATAAAACCACACACATGAGAAATCATCACAACTTCGTCCGCGTAGTAACACCTAATTGCTGCTATTTGAACATTCCCATCCACAGTCTTCAATATTTTAATGTTTCAGGACCTCTATGTATACAACATTCTTGGTTTTTCTTTCTGATTTTGAGAACCAGATATTACAAATAAAATGGAATGAAATTATTCCAATTAATCAGTACGTAGAACGTAGATATAAATTAAAGAAGAACATATTAAAGAAGCACATAGATATAAATTAAAGAAGAACATATTAAAGAAGAACATAGATATAAATTAAAGAAGTACATATTAAAGAAGAACATATTAAAGAAGAACATAGATATAAATTAAAGAAGTACATATTAAAGAAGAACATTTTAAAGAAGAACATATTAAAGAAGAACATAGATATAAATTAAATTCGAAAGAATTCGTAAATAAAAATAGAATTTGTATAGAAAATAATCGTTAAAGAAGAAAGGAAAGAAGAAACTTGTGACAAAAACACGCGAGAACAAGAAAAGCGTTATTTCAAATTGTGTTTGAAAACTTTTTGAAAAATTAATTAAAATTAAACAATGTCGCATGGAAACGAAATGCACTTTAAGATGATGTTGAAACGATTTTTGTGCCCTTTTGAAAACCCTTTCTTAATGAGCACCTACCACCCAAGGAGCAACCACCCATCAAATTTCAAGTTTCTAGTCCAAGTGGTTTGGGAGATTTCGTGATGAGTGACTTTCTTTTCCATATATATAGACTAGAAGATTTATGCCCGTCTGAAACGTGCTTTTAGCTTGCGATCAATGTCTCAGATCTGATTGTCACAAATTTAGTAACGAAAGTTGTAGTAGAGAAACTCAGGAACATTGGAAGAGTGCTTAAGAAATGGAAGGGTGCGGAACTGATGAATCAATTGGCACTATTTTTCGTTTTGTTAATAACTTTATTTTTAACAATTACTTTCGTTTTGTTCGAGTAAAAATAATGCAAAATCCACTAACATAAAAAAATGCATTACCAAATACAAAATTTAAAAAAAAATGAGGAATTGTTGAATTCAAATTTTAAGAAAAAATGAAAAAAATTATAATTGTAAATATATATGAACATCAAAAGTAAACAATAAATGTATCAACTAAAAATCTTCATTATAAACAACATTCTTTGTGAAATATCTGTTGTCGTTTAACAACACTCTTTGTTGTGTGGAATTTTTCATTTCAACTTTAACATGGAAGGGATTCCCGTTCAAAGATAACGGAAATTCACTTCGGCACTATCTCTCCTCTTCGAATTATAAGAACCCCTCCCCACACACACTCCCTTGTTTCCCGCGCGCTGCGCTGCGGGTCGTTGCCACGCCCACATTCCTGTAACGTTACAGGCCGTGTCACCGCTATTCTATTGTAGAATGTTCATTATATGCACTTATATGTTAGTTAGCAGTAAAGTTTATTGTAAAAGGACTAAAAATCTCTCTCTATATATAAAAGGCAATGTGTGTGTGTGCGTGCGTGCGATGTTTAGACGTAAAATATTACAGCCCTGAAATTTGGCACACAGGTAGTACTAATGGTGACTCAATGCTCCTCGAAACCCGAATTTTAAAATTCAATCTAGAAAATTTTTTATTTAATATTTTGCGGTATTGTGGTGATTTTACATACTCATTTCTCCATTGCATTTTTTCTAATAATCGTAGTAAGAAAATAGATACACCATAAGAATTCGTTTCATTTATGGCGAATTTATCGTTAAAAAATGTGTTTAATTTATCGTTAAATAGATACACCATTTAATTTCGTTTTTAAAACTTTATTTTATGTCATCCTGGGCTCTTTTTTTATTTTGTTGAAATCATTATGCCACGAGCAACGCCGTTCGCGTACTGCTGCTAGTTGTTTATAAAGCAAAAACGAATGACGACTCTTGAAACTGTCTTGACTAATATTCCACGTTTCACTAATACGCTATTCGAGGGAACCGCTGTAGTATGCATTTGGACTTATTAAATGAACCTCATACAAACTCCAAAATTCGATATAAATCCAAAAGTCCTTTGTCAAGACGGCTAAATTTCATGGCTATTGTTTATTGTGTTTTTAAGACCGTATTATATGCAAACGGATGGCCAAATAGACAGACAGACTACTGTCTGGTCCACCACGAGAACTCTGCTCGCCAAGTTGTCTGGTTGACGGCGGTCGCTATAGCAACTGGTTATGTTCGGGAAGATCCATTTCGAATAGTAGGATTCCGACGGGAGACGAGGTTTT
The DNA here is from genome assembly GCA_013235015.1 of Araneus ventricosus. Taxonomy (NCBI): domain Eukaryota; kingdom Metazoa; phylum Arthropoda; class Arachnida; order Araneae; family Araneidae; genus Araneus; species Araneus ventricosus. The sequence continues at coordinate 86,054 of BGPR01001882.1, read as the reverse complement.
ATTTTATTCTTGGCGCCAGTTTGCGGCGGTAAAAAGAGTACATCATTCGCTAACTTCTACCTACTAGAAATGGATTCCTCCTATCATAACCTGTTTCTATAGCGACGAGACAACTTCGCGAGCAGAGTTGTCGTGGCGGACAGACAGTACCTTGACGGATTTAATCCGAAATCAGATACAGTTCTAATATAAAGATCATAAGCTAAAATTCATTCATCTGCTTTGTTGCGTTTTTTAGTTATTGCTTTCACATACGCACGAGTACACCGATCGGACAGTCAATCCTTTGACGGATTTTCCAAAATCAGATTGAGATCTACAATTTTAGTAATAATTTAGTAATACAATTTTAGTAATAAGACTAAATGCCAAATTTGATGTAGTTAGCTCGTTGCGTTTTTTGAGTGACGTGCACACGGATGAACAGACAGAAAAACTTCATAGATTTCATCCAAATTAGAAAGAAAACTACAGTTTTGGTGTAAAAGACTGCGTGGCAAGTCCATCGTCGAGTTGCGTTTTTGAATTATAGTGTTCTCAGACGGAAAGGCAGGTAACATTCCGAAAATGTTTTTTCAGACTCAGGCGGATCGAACGTAGCGACTCATCAAAACCTCAAAGTCGAATTTTCTGTCGATTAAAATACTTTCTCATCGTAAATTTCATAATACAGTGGACGCCCCTTATAGTGATCACTTTGGGACAAATCCGAAGTGATCACTACATTCGAATGATCAGTATATCCAAAATGCTTTAAAATATTGCAAATCTATAGGGAATAATATAATATATTGCAAATAAATATGAGGATAACAGAGAAAACAGAACACACATCATTGATGGTGAGTACTCACTCGTTTTATTTAGGAAAAGAAAACCGATACGATGTAAAGAAATTGTAAAAAATCATACACAATTCATTTTTAAACCTCTCTTTAAAAAGTTATCGAGAGTAACCTTTTTACTTTCTCGTATACGAAGTATACAAAGAGAAAGTCTTGTAATCGTCAAAAAGTTCGAACTCGAGATTTTGACAAATCTCCACGTTTTAGACCTCCCCGAGTCCGAAAAACACAATTTTGGAATTATGTCTGTCTGTGTGTCTGTGAACACGATAACTCGAAAACTATTAGAGCTACGGAGATGAAATTTGGTATGTGGTCTTTAAACATAATTTGTAGGTTTCTATCAAATTTTGGACAAAATCCGTCCACGGGAAGTCTGCCTGTTTGTATGTCCGCGGTCATGTAAACACTATAACTCAAAAATATCTAGATGGATAAAATTTGGTACACGGTTTTATCGTCATGAATGTAGGTCCGTATCAAATTTTGGACCAAATCCGTCAAAGGGCTGACTGTTTGTCGGTCTGTATAATTTACTTTTGAAAAGAATCCGTCATCTCTACGCGCTTGCGTACTGGAAGCAATCTTCTGTGCACGCGAAAGCTATGGAGCGAATTACGTGAGTTTGTCCTTGAGACGGCAAGAGCGGAAAATCGGTACTCATCTCTTTGAATTTCATTCTTTACCTAGATATTTTTCAATCACTATAATGAAAAACCTTCTGATAGTCATAGGATTCTGGGTAACAGTAGGTTCGAATTTTTTTATCCACGCCGGTGGGAAGGGAAACACTTCCTGGGGGTATGCGAGAAAGTTTAGGGTAGAACACTCCCGCTGGTTTTTCTAGTATTCAGCTGTTCGTTGGATAAACATTTCATAATAATAATGCTCATGAAAAGATTTACCGCTACTGATCTTAAAGAACGAAGGGGCTGCACAGTTTCTTCGGCTGATGGAGGTTCACATTCTGGCCCCATTTCATCTACATTATCCCCATGTTCTGTGGTGTCATTTCATTGAAACCGATCCCTACCAGCGAATTGTTGATCACTATATCCGGCGGATTTTCTATGCGTTTAGATACGTGAGATCCGTTCCACGCTATTTTTATCAGAACTACCTACTGATCGTTGCATCCGTGATCACTACAAGCGGCGACTACTGTTTACTAGGAAGCAAAGATAAATAAATATTTCAGATTTTAAGACATCGGTATCTCTCATATCTACACTTGTCTGGAATGATGCTACTGCGTTATATTTTCATTAAACTGCCTAGTGCTGCAAATTTAATGAAGCTCCCATTTCACTTAAATGAGAATTTCATACACAGTCTTCAATTCCTAATTATTGTTAAAGCATTCATTTGCTATGCTAATTTCAAATTAGGGAATTATTAATTACGTTAGTGCGACTAAAAACCATTACGGCTTTAACTTGTTCTTTCAAATATTAACCTCCAGCTATTAGGATATTCGTAATTGTTTGTTACGAGAGAAGCACATTAGGAAGATTAAAATTTTGGTTATAGAATTTTGTTCGCTCTTCTTAAAAGGGTCTGCGATTAAATATTTAACATGGTGATTGTTAAAACACTTCATATTAAGAGCAATTAACAGGCAGTTTGATAACTAATGAATGATGATTGAAATAAGACAAAGTTGTATAGTGCAGAATTAAACGGTTTTTTCAAAATAAAATACGCATTGGTTGAAGTTTTTTAAAATTGAGATTTTATGACATTCTTTGTGATTTCAAAATCATGATTGTAAGTATCCATTTACTTGCTTTGTCACCACAAAGCAAGTAAATTTGTAATTTTCGAAACCCGATTCCACTGAAGATCCGTCGTGTATTGGGCGCGTTGCACATTAAATCGGTCAGATGTCTTCCCGCTGGTGTGGTGCGGAAGTTTGGAGAGGAGGTGTCAGCTCAGGTGTCGTCCTCGTCATCTGATCGTGGTTCAAAATTACGAGATCCGTCCCAAAATAGCCCTCGTGTTGTTTCAAAACGGGACGTTAATATAACTAAACTAAACTAAACCAACCCAGCTCTCAATATTTTAAGAACACAATTGGTTTTAAAAAATGAGTTTCAGTAATCTCCATCATTTATCAGAGTCGTGAAGAAAAAAGTAGCGCATGCGTGGAACAGGTACAATGATGTCAATCATAATTCAAGTAACACACATCAGAAGCGTCGCACGAATTTAATTTTGATATATATAACAGATCTTACAGGATAAAAGACGTGACGTTATGACAGCGAAAGACAAGATGCAGTTAATTAGTAGATGGATGCGCAATCGGGTTTCTCTTGTGGCTATGACGTCACATGTATTAACATAGTAAGAGAGAAGTAATAGGTGCTTCACGGGGAGCAAACAATACATCAACCGAAAATCCATTTGTAGGTTGTGTTAAATAGCGAATAATGGTTTAATTTTTGCTTTTACAGCCGACAATGTGACGTCAGGGATACACGCGTGTTAGGTAAAAAATAGAGGATAGTAGCAAGTCGTTGCCCATCCTTATTCCCACTTTCCCATTATCCTAAAGGTCTGGATGGGGTCAGGTGACTTCCTCTCGTAGACAGTGATTGTCTCAGTGTAAACGCGGTTTCAAGCTTATCGTCACTTTCGTATATTGTTGTCATCCCTCAATAGAAAACAATCTAACTATTATGCCCGTCGACATACAGTATGACAGGGAAGTAAAACTATTTGCAGGATTATAGACTTCACGGATAATCTAAGGGATGGGATAGAAACTCTAATGGTTTTAGTGGTACAATAGTTGTACCAACCGGTATACAGAGGAATAATGTTTACTGGTAACCCCATTGAGTTGACGTGACTCGACACGTGAGTAGGACAGTGGGAATGCGGGAACAACGATTTGTCACATTCTCCCACCTCTTTTTACTTTCCGCACATGCGTATGTCCTTGGTGTCTGATTGTAGGTTGGTCATGTGATCTTGATTAGACCACATGACATGGCTTCCGCTTTCTCCCAATTATTGTCCCAATATAAATACAGCTTTACCTTCCATTGACATGGAAAAGGCAGAAAGTACTTTGACGTTCCTTTGAAGAAATCCCCGTCTTAAGAGGCTATATAAGGTTTCGTAGGTTCTTTATCCTAATGATTAAGATTTTATTTTTCAAATATAAAATTTACTGTTCCTGCAAACATGCCATTGAATGAAATCGATCAGCTATAATAAATCCACTTTCATTTTCAAGACTGGGCCCTGTTTATTCTTGTTCGATGGCATGAGTCAGTTCCAGAATGATCAATCAACTCAAGCGGCGTGAAAGAAGGCAGTAAAAAACGAGATCGTTCGCTCCGTGATGTAACTTTCTCAGCCCCCTGGACAGGACTCCCCGCAGAGCCGCCGGCATTATTGGATGCGCCCTGCTATATCCACCCTCCGGGGTTTCAAGGTGCATCCACAGGTACCCTAGCCGCAGGGGGCGGAAGAAATGTTTCCTTTCAAAAGAACCGAGTAAGCACCTTCACGGTAAATTTTGCTGAAATGACAAGCTGGATGAACTGGAGTGAATTTGGAATGAATTTTTTTCAGATAGCTTTGTAGTATTATCTTCCAGGGGCGTAAAGTACATAACCTAATATGAGATAATGTATAATTCGTAGTTATCTGATTATTTTTCCATTAATCACATTTTCATTACAGTACACTACTGTGCAGAATATAGAATTTAAATAGACATGAAAATGCTCTCCCAGCTTTCAGCGACGACACAGTTACCTAAATGATAATTTCAATCAAGTATCAATAAGCCTCAAAACCATAAAAAAATATATAACTTTTAACTGATATTGTTAAGCCTTAGTTTTAACATGCAAGCAGCAATGATAATTCGCTAGAGGAGAATAATTTAATCGATATAATGTTTAATTAGATATGCATTAGGGATTTTTAAAATGCTTTATAATGCTACTAGCTGGTTAACAACGTTACCAAAAAATAAAATTGAAATTGATAGCGCATTTGACAGTAGAGATTTAGTTTATTAGATTAACTTCCCATTTTGAAGTATAGGATTATTCTGGGATTAACGTTGAATAGTGGTCAGTTGACGAGAACGACACCTGAGTCGGCATTCCAATCTCCACTCTGACCAGTGGGAGGACTTCGGAACCTGAGGAATGTAAGATCAACCGTGTATGGGAACTTTGTGCACTTTATACCAGTCGTAGTCATACATTCCCCCGTTATTGCAACGTGAAAGCTTCAAAAGAGAGATGCTGTTAAAGTCGCACTCTGACTACGGCTCAAATGCCTTAATCCTTTAAAGGGCCATTTTCTTCTAGTAATGGTATATTAAATATTTTTAGGAATGAGATGGATGTAAGAAAAGAAATTCATTTAACTTATTAGATAAAATTAATTTGACTTGTTAATTACTTTGGTTAATTAATAAGTAATTAATAAATAAAAGCACTTCATTATGGCTTGAGATATTATTTCATCGAAAAATTTGGCAAGAACATACCACCCCAAATTTTTTTAACATTAGGCGTTGGCACCTCAACATAATAATTAATTGATAGTTAATTTAATATTTAAAACCATATTATGTGGTCAAAGTGTTTATTAATACTAGCTGATCCCGAGGAGACAATCTGCGCTAGGTTATGCGCATACCACGATTTCCCTGGCGCTTCTAGAACCAAATTGGCGACTCGGTGCTCCAAGAAAATTCGCCAAGACAAAAAAAGGTGCCAAGTGGTGTGCGCATAACAGAAAAGTAGCCAATCTACAATGTTTACAATGGTAAGTTCCATGAGGTTCACTTCAATTTGTGAATTGACATGATTTTATCCTCTTTAACTATTTTGACGTTGATCTAAACTTTCTCTGGCTCGCTTAAGCCTCTCAAGCTTCATTTCGAACTGATCTCTTTTGAAAAATTTCACCCAAAGTTTCATTATAGTGTAAAAAATATTGTGAATTCTTTACATTAAACTCTTTTTTTTCCGAGAAAAAGTTTTATAAAAACCCACCAAAACAAATATAGTAACAGGCTATGACTACAAAGTTGCCTAACATGGCGGAGGCTAACGGTTTTGTTTTGTAAACTAGCCGATCGCTGCTATCGGCAGAAGAGAAATTAGCCTCTTTTCTGTGCCACATACGTTACCGTTTATATATATATATATAATATAAATCCAAATATAACTTGTATATAAACATACAGAAATAAAGTAAACAAAGCATATCAAGAATCAAATCCTATACTAAAAAGTCATTATTTGAAAAATACATCAATTTTAAATAAAATCTAAAAAATTTTTGAAAATACTAAAGAACAAAAAATCAAGTTTAAACAATTATATGCCAACAAGTAAAAAGACTCTGTTGTTATTAAAAGTAATGAAATAGACAAACTAAGTAAATGGAGTTTTCAACAATTAAAATAGCAGCTTGGCTGTGGACAAGCTTTAGCCAGGTTAAATTAATTTTGTTGTACAAACCATCCCTTTTACTATTTTACTATTGTTGTTATATATATATATAGATTTTGCTGTTTCTGAAGTTATTAAGAGATAACAGCTCTAAGTAGAGATGGTAAAATAGATTACCATGTGCATTTAAAAATTGATGAATTTGGTGATAAGTGAACTTCCCACGGTCTCAGAAAGGGTTAAAATGAAACGTAAATCTAGCAAACATTACTATTGCTCACAATATATCTACGCCTTGCTACTGATCAGGTTTCTAGGTGTGTGAATTACTAAACGCTTATTAGCATGTTTTAATTTTTATAATTGCTTGGTCACCTGCTCTAGAGAAACTGGAAGAACGACTCATTTTTCAGAATTTTAACCTCCAGGTGTTTATTTTAAAATCCATTTAATTTCAAAAACAAAATTCCCCCTTCTTCAATGCACCTGGCCTTTCGTGATAATATTCCAATTACACTGCGAAATAATCGATTTATTTTTCAAAACGCCATCGCAGTCTGCATTGATATGAAGCGCACGTAATTTTTACACCAGTTTCCCCCCTTCTAGCCCAGAGCATTGGTATTTCTTGTCACGTATTGCCTATTAATTTTCCATCAACCATCTGCTTCTGCCAACCTCCGAACACAAAACGCATTGTTAGACTCACAATTAGTCGCACAGTGTCACAGAAGATATCCGACCGTTCATTATTTATTGGGCTGCGTATTGTGCAAGATGTAGAATCCCAATTTTTTTGTGCCTTAAGGCCGGCATTAATTAGTTATTGGCTTGTGTGTAACTGTCAAGGAGAATTTTTAAACTTAGCGCCTTAAAATGAATTGAGAATAGAATTGGGGGGTTCGTATTCTCCGAGCGTAGGTTGGAAATTAGTTATTCGAACATCCATGAAATGCGTTTTCGCGAATCAAAATTTATGGATTGTCATGGCGATAAAGGAATGAAAGATTTTGCTTACAAGTAACAAAATTATTATATTTTTTTATTAATTCATTTATTAACGAACAGACTCTTTTTTTACTTTCTCGCATACGAAGTATACAAAGAGAAAGTATTGTAATCGTCAAAAAATTCGAACTCGAGATTTTGACGAATCTCCACGTTTTAGACCTCCCTGAGTCCGAAAAACACAATTTGGGAATTATGTCTGTCTGTGAACACGATAACTCGAAAACTATTAGAGCTACGGGGATGAAATTTGGTATGTGGTCTTGACACATCATTTGTAGGTTTCTTTCAAATATTGGACAAAATCCGTCAACGGGAAGTCTGTCTGTCTGCGTTCTTGTGAACACTATAACTCAAAAACTTGAATAGCTAGATGGATAAAATTTCATACACGGTTTTATCGTCATGAATGTAGGTCCGTATAAAATTTTGGGCCAAATCCGTCAAAGGGTTGCCTGTCTGTCGGTTTGTATAATTTACTTTTGTAAAGAATCCGCATCTCCACGCGCATGCATACTGGAAGCAATCTTCTGTGCACGCGAAGGCTATGGAGCGAATTACGTGAGTTTGTCCTTGAGACGGCAAGAGCTGGAAATCGGTACACATCGCTTTGAATTTGATTCTTTCCCCAGATATTTTTCAATCACTATAATGAAAAACCTTCTGATAGTCATAGGATTCTGGGTAACAGTAGGTTCGAATTTTTTTATCCACGCGAGGGAGGGGAAACAGCACCTTTCTGGGGAAGTATACGAGAAAGTTGAGGGGAGAACAATCCCCCTGGTTTTTATTTTACTCTCGTATAAGAAGTATAGAAAGAGAAAGCACTGTAATCACAAAAAATTGACCTCTATATTTTGACGAATCGTTGTGTTTTATCTCCGGATGAATCTCCAGACCTACCTCAGTTCGAAAAGGTCGTTTCCGGAATTATGTCTGTCTATCTGGGAACACGATAGTCTATCAACGAAGCGAACTAGGCGAATGGAATTAGGTACGTGGTATTTACACCAAAATTGTATCAAAATTTTGAACGAAATTCGTCTATGGGAAGTCGTTGTGCATGGGAATGCGGTTGCACAAACACACTACTAGCTAGATGGATGACACTTAGGCATACGGTTCTATTACTAGAATTGTAGATCTGAAGCAAATTTCAGTCGAGTTCACCAGCAGGAAGCCTGTTAATTATAAAAGGAGTGAAACAAATGGAATTTGGTACGTGGTATTTACGCCAAAATTATAAGTCTGTATCAAATTTTGGACGAAATTCGTCTATAGAATATCTGTCCGCCGTTCTGCATGTGAACACCATGATTCATAAACGCAAGCAGCTGGATGAATGATATTTGGCATACGGTTTTATTACTAGAACTGCAAATGTGTACGAAATTTTGGACCAAATCCATCTGCAGGAAGCCTGTAAATCAGTCTGTATCTGCCTATATGAACGTAATAATTCAAAATCGCAACTAGATGAGTGAAATTTAGTATATTATGATCTTTACACTCAAATCTAACTTTGGACTAAATACATCAAAGTGTAGACTGTCTGTCTGTTTGTATGTTCTTTATTTATTTATTTAAAACCCACACCAATCCAGCCTACCCAAGAGAGTGTAAGACCTGAGACAGGCCGGTGGGGAAGAAAAACAATCGAAAGCACAGAAAGTCCAAGACTAATCAGCCAAGAGTAAAATTACACTGAGAAAGCACTGAACATAAACATCGGAACATAACACAACACATTTGTATGTTCTTGTGCATATGAGAACGACAACTGGAAAACGAAACAAACAAGATAAATCATATTTGGTACGCGGTCTTCACATCAAAATTGTAGATCGCTGTCACATTTTGGGAACAATCGAACGGGAAAATGAGCAAAATGCACACTTGGTTCTTCTCACTATATTATGAAGCTAAACAGAAAATATTCCTCACTGTTAAAATATGCGAGAAAATCGAAGGAAGAACGCTTGTACTCTGAACGCCGAAATAATTGTTCTATTTGTGGTTAACCACTCTGCGTTGCGGTTTGAGCAGCGGTATATTGCCTTACGCTGATCAATGTAAGCTTGATGCGTGATCCAACAAGATTATATACATTTGCAACTTGCCCTTAAAAAGTAACTGATTTTTTTACAGACAGGAATCAGTAGGATATCTTGTTAGATTCCTGTGCTTATTTTGTTGTTTAACTAATCAAGAAAGAAATTAGACGTGGGTAGGAGGGCCCACCACATCCGGTGGAGGGCGCTAAATGAAGTGAGCGTTTCATCCCATTCTAACAAAGGAAAAGTTCAGAACATAACTCTTGCTCTTCACGGATCAAGCCGTTGCCCTCGGAATCTCGAGATTTCGAGGGTAACGATCAAGCTCAGGCTTTATTGCCATGTGTTCCAGTCGAGGCTTGCTGAATACTGTGGACACGAGAAGAAATTTTGCCGTGGATGCGTCAAGTAAAGGGACACTCGACTAGGTCCCAATGGCCTATTATTCAATGGGCTAAATGGGCCCAGGGGCGGCATTGACCCAAAGCTGCCTAAAATTTTACTATACTGATTTTATTTTATGATACCAAAATATTTTTTTAATTATAATTTTAAATAAGCTAAAAGTAAAAATATATATAGCAATCGATTTTGTAGTATAGTATGGTATAGATTATTTTTCTATACATTTCTTGAAGTCTTCTTTTCTTAGAGCTTAGTGTGTTTTCTATAATTAATATTATCCTTTATTTAACAAGATTATAAATTTTCTTTTCAGGTTATACATATTTCTGACATCAGGAAAACATCAGCTGAAAAGCAACTGTTGCGGAATTAGCCCTCCTTCCACTAATTGTATAGATAAAAAGATCGCTGGTCTTGGCGACCAAATATATCGCCAAATTGATGAAATTTGGGGCAAACCGTTCGGAAATATATTTGAATTTTTCCATCATGAAATTCTCCTTAATTATCCAAAGTTTCAGATGACACCACATGCGAATACAGTAGAATCAGCTTAATGTGATCATTTCGGGACTTAAGAATTTTGATAACATTAGTCGATTGATAACAATAACCGAATTAGGTAAAATCAACTGTATTTTTATAACATTAAGAGAAAAGAAACAAAAAGAAAAAAAACTTACCTCAGAGCTATCTATAATTTATTTCAAATATAACAATTAAAAAATTCATTAATTGTTTCTTGACTACAGTTAGTTGTTAACAGTTCATTTATATATTGTTCGCGCTCGTATTGTTTTTTTAAAATTTGTTGAACGATGCTGCACGCCGCGTTTCAAAATATAAAGTGCATGCCTCGTTTCGACGTTCGTTGGAGGGTTTTCGTCAACACATTCGTCTTCGTCGGAATCATCTACTTTTATTGCTTAGTCACAACAGCTTAGTGCCTTACAAACAGCTTGGCAAATTTCCAAGTCTGTTAGTGTGGCAGCTACTGGATGTGCTCGTCAATGGACGTCCACTCTTCATACTCTTCATTTTGCATACCTTCAGGAGGTTCAATGACAATTACCGACGATCACGTCCCTGGCTGCTAAATGGACGACCTTCAAAGAGAAGTCATGAAAAATAAACCCCGTAATTTTTGGAATGTGTGGGGAAAGCGTCCCCATATGTTTCCTTACAAGTTTTCTACGAACGTCAATCGTTAACGCTGGTTGAAAATGAGGGATCGGTCAATTCTTTATTTCAAAACTGATAACATTAAACGATGTAGTGAACACACTAAACGAATAATTTTGTGTAGATTTGAATACGTTGGTTCGGGACTAGAGGTTTTTGATAATATAAGGCGACTGATAATATTAACCGCGATCACATTAAGAGGAGTCTACTGTACCTCATTTTCAATAGAAAGTTGTGTCATGATCTCATTTACGACAAGTTCAGTTGAATCGGGATTTCAACCAAGAAAGTGATAAGCTTAAAACTTCCCTAATAGGCTAGTGTGAAAAGATCGAAAAGAGTACCGACATCCAAAGATCATCGAAAAGGGTACGGACATCGGAAGATAATCGAAAAGGGTGCGGACATCGAAAGATCATCGAAAAGGGTACGGACATCGGAAGATCATCGAAAAGGGTACTGACATCGGAAGATCATCGAAAAGGGTACGGACATCTTAATTTTGAACTGTGTTCTGTGAAGAAGAGGATATAACCTCATCCGGCAGATCTCTCTCCTGACTTCCGTATCACACTTGAGGATGTTTAATTCAGGAGACGAGTTTAACCTTTAGAGACACTTATTATAATAATAAGGCAAGGGCGGCGCACTCTTGTTTTTTATTGATTTTGCTCCCGAAGACGCAAGTACCATGTTTTTTTTATTGAATACTATAATGCAGGTTTATGGTAGGAATGTCAAGAACTATAATACAGTTTTGAAATCCTTTTGCTTTCTAATAGGAAAAAAAATACACGTGAATGGCATTATTACATCCTTCGTTGTTTCTCTCAATAATGTTCCCCTCGAAGCCTATGGGTCTATTCCTCATTATATATAAATTAGTATTCTTCACGAATGAATCGATCATATAAGTGTTGACGATCTTCAAGAGGAAGGATAATTAGTTGTAAACATCGGCAAAATTTGTGGGAAACGGTGAAAGTTGTCCTAAAGTATTTTTAAGAGGGATCTTCGAAAAATTATCTTTCAAGGGAGGGTTTTTTTAATTTTTTTTTTTGTCATCTGAGAATCTCCGAAACTTTCTTGATTTTTCGACCCTTCACTCTTCCTTTTATAAAATAAAAGATTCGTTATCGTCATCTGATAAATCCTGAATGTCTTGAAGGCCATTGACCTCATTTTCCTAGTTTGATAGAATATTTTCTTCGACATGCTCCGTATCATTCATGTCCGACGCATTCATGAAGTCACAGGCCTTCTCTTTATCGGAAAAAACTAAGAGGTAGTGATTAGAAGTCACTATTTGGTTCTTTTGGAGGCGAAATAGAACGGGTGAGGCACCAAAACAGATCTCGACCAAACAACTGATGTATAAAGAGAGACTGACTGCCCAGCAACCTTTGCTCCTGGTTTTCACATGTTTAGAGGGGTTGAGTGGTAGGTTAGAGGGGGTGCCCGTACAATCGACTAATTAATAACGGATGCATTGACACTTTTTCCACGTCTGGCGCACTCTGTACGCCAGGCCGTGCCTTTGAGGGTTAATATGAATCAGGTCCCGCACATGAAAATGGGCTTCGAGGCTACGATAATCTCATGATAAAATCAATAACTGCAGAAGTTAGCTATTTTTTTCATTTGCCAATACAACTTTGACTAGAACTGTAACAAATACAGTCCAACCTCCATTCATCAATTTTCCATATATCGGAAATATTGATGCTTCAGATTTTTTTTAGGAATCTTGGATTTTCATTAGAAAAATATTTACTATAAATCGAACAAAAATTTTCACATTAAAAGAATTACGTGTAGTCAAAAAGTACCCATAGATTTCTTTCAAAAGAAGGGATTTAAATTAAATAAGAAAAAAACCGTTTCGGGGATTCTTAATGAATAGAAGTTCACGGAAGACCAAAAGGCTGTTTACGAAAATACAGTTAACACTCGCCAGCGAGTCATTTGTTATTTTTGCACATTACATACATGTTTGTACATTTTTAACGTAGAACTACGTTCCTCCCAAGGGATCTCAAGTAGAAATTTGATTCACACGCCAAAATGACACAAAAAACATTGTATGGGATATCCTCTATATCTCGGTAACTACATATGTTAAAAACGCAACTAATGTCTTATTTTAGATATAAAGGGTGACAACAGAAGTTACAAAAAAAAATTGAAAATCGGAAAAGAGTCACGCGAGTAAAGTAGTCCTACGCCTTTAACATCAGCGGCTGTTTTAAAAAGACAGCCTCTCGTCATTTTTTTAAAAAATAATTTTCTTTGATAGTTTAATTTTTTAAGTCTTCTGTAACCCTGCAAAATTCACTACGCATAATTGTTTTTAGTAAGAAAGCGAGGAAAAATTTACAGTATGCATTTCTTTAAATCGAAATTTCTACATATCGAATTTTTTTTCTAAGAAACTTCACGTTCGATTCATAGAGGCTCGGCTGTATCCACCACGTCTGCATGACTTTCAGTTGCTATACCCGAATGTCAAGAAACACGATTTAAGTTTATGCGAAAGCAAAAAAGTTATAAGAAAGTAAATATATTTTGAAAATTGTACAAAAACAGAGATGTTTTGATTCCTGTACTGGGTAAATTCATCTCCAATAGGGTTAAGAGACGAAAAGACTTCCTTGATGATGAAATTTTTTTCAACCTATAATTACTATATCGATAATCGTACTAATCCACGATGCTTCTCCAGAAAACGTTAAAGCGTATCAACTCCTAGCCAATTTAAATTTCTACAGATTTCCTTCAGTACAACTCTGCAATAGTTCCTCGTAATGGTATTATTCCACTTTCCATTCGATCAGCTTACTACCTACCACTTTTTCTTCTTACACCAGATTAGTGGCAGAAACTATTCCTGTAAAATTATCTATCTCTTATCTCCCTCGGTATGTTTCAGCTAATGGAAAAGACGCTTCGACTGAAGCACGCATCACTGGTTTTCGCAGAAGCAAAATTGATATAGATGATGTTGCCCTACTTGTTCACGCCATTTGCGTACAAAAAGAAATTCGCTCCATTTCCATATTTTACATCAGATTTGCTCAAAGATAAACCTGAACTCAGAAGTATCTTAGCACAAAAAGGTGCAACTAAGTCCTTTTCGTAATCTTATAATCTGCTCGTTCGACATTCATTAATCAGGAAGACTTGGAAATAATCTGTGATTTCCATCGATTTTGATCCGACAGAAGATTTCAAAGAAAAAATTTAGCGATGTATCTCTGGGAATGATTTCAAAGATATCTATGCATTAACTCTGCAGCTGCGCATCTCGCTATTTACTAAAGTTGGAAGTTGGTCAATTTCCAGGACCGGATCCCTTTAGGGGCCTATAGGCAATGTAAGTTTTGGGGGCCCTACCCCAACTTCCAACACTAGATATTTTTTATCGATTTTAATTTAATCTCTATAGTATAAGCAGTTTTTCAGTAACAAATATTATGAAAAACTGCAATAAACAAAGCTTTTTTTTTGTTTGGGAGTCACCCTAAAAAAATATTGGTTTCAGTATCTCGAATATAAAAGATTAAAATTTAAAAGTAATCTTAAATAAAATAGTTAAAAAAATTACCAAATTTTTTTAACACAATTTCTAATACAAAATTTTTCAGGACTGTTGGCTTGTGACACATTGATCTGCTAACGAATTTGACAACATGAAAAAGGATACCAAGAATAACTTTCTGAAGTATAAACGATACTTCAGTTTAATTACAGTAAGACCGAGTACAGAGCTCTTATAAATCAAATGAAAGCCTTGAAAATAATTTTTAAAAAATAATAATCTCGGGCCCCGAAACTTGCTTGGCACATAGGCAGTTGCCTACATTGCCAATTTAGTAATCCGGCCCTGTCTATTTCCTGCTGAAACCCGCGATTCCCGTGGGCTAATGTGTTTACCTCTTATTATGTATTATAGCATTAAATTACATTATACTACAAAAACGCTGCATATAAATAGCAATTCGCTTGGTTTGAAAAGTATTTGGGCATATTTTCATACGTTATCGACTGCTGGATGATTTAACATTCTTAGATTCGAATTTCTAAACAGGTATGTCAAACTCTAAAGAATAGCAGCTGTCGAAAAAAGTTGAGTTTGACTCAGATGGGTAACCAGAGGACAGATTAAGTCCAGAATATCACATTCTTCGACACTTTTGCTGTAAAAATCGTACGTTAAAATTTATTTATGTAGCTTGTTGAATTTTTGAGTTATTGTGTTCCCATACACACGGGCAGACAAACAGACTGACAGCCAATTCGTTGACAGATTTGCTCCAGTATTTGATGTAGATTGATAATTCTGCTAATAAAATCATATGCCAAATTTGAACTGTCTAGCTTGTTGAGTTTTTGAGTTATTGTCTTCCCATACACATGGGCAGGCAAACAGACTTCCCATAGACGGATTTCTTACAAAACTTGACAGAAGTTTCGATCTGTCTGAATTTTGGTATCAAAACCACATACCAAATTTCATCTGAAATCAAAATGCATCTAACTTTTTATGTTTTTGATTTATCGAGTTCGAATACATACATGCATATAAATATAGAAAGACATTTACTTGTTGACGGATTTAGTCCAAAATTAGACGCAGATATTCAGTTTTGGTGTAAAGACCATGTACTAAAATTAACCCATCTACTGCTCAGCAACGGATTCCGAGACTACCACTTTTGGACGATTTTACACCGCTAAGGGGTGTCAGGCAATGAGTCATATGAGCGCATTTCCGGAATTCTTAATTCTTTGTTAGATCACGCTCAGTAAAATATAAACAACACCCTTCAATTCTTCACTTTTCCCCTATTTTGATGAAAATAATTCCGTCTGAATCCGTTGCTAAATAATACCTTGTTGTGTTTTTAAGTTAACAAGTTCATACACGTACGCAGAGACAGACCGCCAGACAGTCAATCCTTTGTCATATTTGGTCCAAAATTTGTAGCACGTCTATAATTCTAGTTATAAAACCATGTGTCAACTTTCATGCATCTAGGTCGCTGCGTTTTTGAGATATCGTGTTCACATGCACACGGATGGACAGGTTTCACATAGAAGGATTTCGCCCAAAAGTGACATAGACATAACTAACACGTCTCCGTGCTTAACCCAAAAGTGACAGAAAGCTACAATTTTCGTAAAAAATCCGCAATGCGAAATTCATCAGTCTTGCTTGTTATGTGTCCGAGTTACCGTGTTCACAGAGATATCGACACGGAGACAAAATTCCAAAAATGTTTTTCCGATCTTAGGGAGGTCTGGAGCTTGGAGATTTATCCAGATCTCTGGTTTGAGGGTTTTTTTTTTTTTGGCAACTGTCAATACTTTTTCCCTGCATAATTCGTACACAAAAAGTAAAAGAGTGTTTGGATCTCAAAAGATTTCTTGTTTTCATTTTATCTATAAATTTAAAATAATTGACAGAAACAGTGGAGCAGTACCCAAGCACCAACCACTGGACCGATTAAGACGATTTTTATTTCATATGGAAGTTTCCGACGCCTAGATATGCCATCAATGGTCGAACATTTTCGAGACATATCGCAAAATAAGACTTTGGCAGAGGTTCTCCGCTTATACAACCGCCAATTCGTCAATTTATTTCGCCAAGTTGCAAGTATAGGTATAGGCTATTAATAATACGGGAGAACAGCTGGTCGTCGAAGGCGGCTAGTATTAACTTAAAACATCTACTGAAAAATGGAGGTTTCCGAGTTAAAGTGAACCAAGTCCATGTTTTGTCCATTTTGCGCCAACACTGCCATGGTAATGTAGAAATGTTATAATTTCTGCTTAATAATAATTCAACTCCATAATTCAATTTGTATCCACCGGACAGCAAGAACAATTAGAAGTCCACTCTTGTTTTAAATGCAGCTAATCGACTTTGAGATATGATTTCTTAGAAATGAATCTAATGGACTTGGACCACTGAAACTCTAAGTCCTCCAAATGTCCAGCTATTAAAATGATTAAGACAAATTAATAATGAACTGCGAACAGAAATTTTGTTAATGATGCATAGTAGGAATGTGCTTTTTCGAAACTGTCTCTGATCTATTGGCGTGATGACACAGTTTGAAAACAATGGCATTTTTTTTCCAATTTTAAGAATGTAAAAAAAAGAACTAGAAAAACTTTTCCGTTCAATTCTTTGTATTCATCATGAATAACTCTAGAACGGCTTCGATTTGTTGCACCAACGTTCATTACGTGACAAATTTAGTAATAGCAGTTACTTGGCAAAATGCCATATCAAAACCTCGGTACATAATGCCAACGCAGTATTCAATACAATGGTAGTGAAAAAACTGCTTGTCGTATGCATTTGATAAACCTTTTGTTCTAAACTTCAGTGCTGTTTGCATAAAATCTACGTCTGTCAAAGACTTGAATACTAATGATTGGGCTCAGTGTGAATGTTAATTCTGTGGGCCGCAAAAACAATAAAATAACATTTTACATAAAAGCAGGCATGGAAAATCAACGAAGTATATATTCAGAGTACATTGTAATTGTCTACATTAGTCATTAGTTTCTTAGGCAAGATTTGGAGTTACGTTTGTTTCAAACTATAATTGGTATTTTTGTAAGTTGTTTAAAATGATTTCAAAGGGGACTTTTTTTCGCAGCCTTGTATAAGAATTATATATACTTCGCCACTTCATTATTAACCGCTTCGTGTCTCCGGATCTAGAATCATTATGATTCTTTGTAATCGGTTTAGATGGGCATAAAGTGGAAGCATACCAGAAAAAAAATTTTAAAAGCAACTTAGTAGCCTAAAGAAAAAGAAAAATTTTGACCTAAATTATATAACTAAAACAAGAAAAATAATAACAGAAGAGTTCATAGTAGCAGTAGAAAGACATTTCTATCTTGGGGAATATTTTTTTGTTTTTGAGACTCAGTGTTTGACCATGATCGCATTGTTATGCTTATATTATAATTCCATATTCAAACTTGGATGTTGATTATTGAACTTCCCAATCAATGAAAAAATGAAGCAGGAGAGAGCAGTTGGCAGATCGGATTTTTAAGGATATGGACTAAAGAGCTGACTGTGGGCAAGAAGAAACCTAATAATACTGAACATTTTATTTCTTGACTGTTGATTACCAGCAACTTGTATAAGCATTACAGAAAGAGTATCTGAAGAGGGCAGCATCAACTATGGTTCAGTTCAGTCCATTCTGACAGATGATTTGGATGTCAGATACGTATTTGTCAAGTTTGGAGCGAAACTGCTCTCTGCAGACCAAAAGAAGACCGCTCGATCTTCTTAAATATGAAGAAAACGAGAAAAACTTTTAGAAAATGTTTGTGACAAGGGATTAATTGCAGGTTTCCGCCTATGAATCAAGGAGATCGAGCATTCAAAGAGAATACCGGAATGCCGTACGCCAAGTCCAAAGTGGTTAAAATTATTTCAGCGGGTTCTGCCAACGCCTCCTATATCTAGAAAGCCCTTCTTCCAGAAAGTCACGTGACCCTAAGGAAGGCCAGTCTCCTTTCAACCAAACAAGACCGTCAATGATGTAGGCTTTAAAGATCGGCATATTTTTTTCCGGCTTAATTTTATTCTAAGATTATTTAGATCATTGTTTAAATTTTCCATGAATGGTTGATATAACCTATTTATAAATGTTTTCAATATACTTCAATTTATATAGAAATTAGAGTTATATATTTTTCAAAAGTCAAGTAACTCTTTATGATTATCAAAACGGAAATCGATTTTAAAATACAATTATCTTAAATAATTGAGAAATAAATAAAACTGATAACTTATGCTGTAGTTTATTTATTTTTTATTTTATCTTCTAACAGTATTGATCAGGGTTATCAATTTTTTTTTCAAAAAAAAAATCTATTTATTTGATTTAAATCGGATTTTTTTCATTTTAATGATTTTTTAAAAACGATACATATATATTTAACATTTGTATATTATACAATGCGCCCTGCAGTCATAGAATTATATATATATAACAGCATACCAGTCATTAAGCTGTACTGTAATTCAAATATGTAACAACTATTTAAAAAATATTTGTGCACTCACGCACACACAAACAAACATTCCCTTTTATAAGTATGGATCATAGTTTAAATTACACTATGTAGATGCTTGTATTTCTTTTGGAACATTAATATGTAGGGTAGATGCTCCAGTTTTGGTCACATTAAAGAGAAAATTTGAAATGGAAACTTCACAATGGATGACTGCTTAAAGCATATTAAATCATACTTATACTATTCTTTAGCAAATTTTATTGGCATTCTGCTAGTTATAAAATTTTTCTGAAGAATATTTTAGATTTTGAGTTATGAATTTTTAAATAAATTAGCACAATTTGCACCAGTTTTGGCCACACTAATATTATATTTTTAACAGACATTTTAGTGAATTTTAAGCAAAAATAAATCATTTTTATGCAATATGTATTTTAGTACATTATTTTCTGCTATTTTAAATGGGATTTTTTTATGAATTTATGAAGATATGTAATAAAATTTACCTAAGCTGATTTTTGCTGCAGATTTCAGTTTAAAAAAAAGAAACAGGAATGCAGAAAACAATTTCATTTGGTTGATAAAATACAAACTTCATATACTCGCATAACTTTTTTTAAATAAAATATGAAACAAAAAATGGGGAGAGTAATAAACTTCCATTGCAAAAGCAGAGATATTTTAAAAATCTTACAAATCAAGAATTTGCATTATTATACTCACTTCCAATATCCACAAATATATGTTTTTACAATTTTTAATTGCAACATTAATCAAATTCATCAGAATAATTTTTTAAGTTAGGGCAATCCATGCATATAAAAGAATATTCCTCATCACTCGAGTCAGGTTCCTCAAGTTGAAATTTTCTAACATAAATGCGAGTCCACCATGTGAAATAACCAATCATAGTGAAAATAGTAAAATAAGGATTGTTTAAAATATTGGAATGCTTCTTATTAGTTAATTTGAAATTACTGGTTAATTATTGGAAAAGCAGATCCAATGTGGCCAAAAGTGGAGCATCTACCCTATTACTTATCTTATATTTGAACATTATTGCAATATAAAAACTTTGTTGTCCCCAACACTATTTAGTTTTCTCCAATATTAAAATGAAACTCGCTGCATTTTACTATGTTCTTTCTTTGTGAACATAATCCTTTCACAATATTTATTTTATTTCATGACTATCAAATTTAAGATCACTAATTGCTTTCTACTTGCAAAGTTTTAATAAACATATTAAAAACATTATTTATTTAAGTTTAAGTTAATTTATTCTACTAAAATTAGCTTTTATTAAGCAAACTATAACCAATTTCTATATAATACTCATCTTAAAAGACAGTAGATGGTAATAGTGAAAGAAATATGCAATGGTACTAATATATGTTTAATAAAAATAAATAATGATCGAATTTAAATCAAAATTTTTCATCATTATTTTAATGATTGATGTGAAAGAGTTAAATCTTTTATTTCAGACAATCAATTATAAGAGACAACAGTCTTCTCAGGTGTTTAAAAAAAAATGCGGTAAAATTCAATTCAAACTGAATTCACATTATTTTTATATTTGCACGACATTCAAATGGAAGTATATACTCTTATTTCGCATCTGAACATTTGAAAAAATTTTATTTTATTTTATTGAACATCCGCTAGTAATTTATTTGCAAAACTTTCTTAGAAATATTAAAACAAATCATGTTTTTCATAATGCAACAAAAAACATGTTTTTAAATTTGTTGAAAACAATAATTTGGATTTTAATTTTAATAAATTCGATTACATTCTTTGTATACACGCTGGTGGGGCCTATTTGGAGCAATCGTGTCAATCGGCTTAAGGCCGCCCGACTTTCAACTTAACAAAATTAAATAAGTTGGAGAATTTAAGATGTTGATATAATCAAATTAAGACAATTAAAGATGGACGAGTCGGTTGGTAGTCAAATGCGATTGATTGTTTAATATTACAAAAAAGCAATGTAAAAATAAAGAAATGATAATTTCCTTACCTCTCAATTTTCTTTTCTTTTCTCAAGATACGCTACTTTCTTCCCTACTAAAGCAGAAATAACACTTTTCTCACCAATTTTCCGACGAAAGACGAAATAATAAGGTCCTTTACTCTTCTAAACGCAAACGCATAAAGAAAAGTGGAGTCATAAATTCATTCCTGTCTTCAATGGGCACAATTTCTCCCACCACCACAGTTTTGATTAAGAAACCTTTTCTACAGGCAGGTTCCCTTGTTTGTGCAGATTTATTACAGTAAAATGAAACTACAAAAAGAAAGAAAAAACTACTATAGCCATCTCTCACAAGAACCAGTCTATCTGCACAAAGGGGTAATTCCTTCCGTCTCTCCAGGGGCTTCGAAACCAGCAAATATCTTAATGAGTTTTGCGACTCAGTTTCGAAGAGAATGACCTATTTCAATCCCTGAAGGTTTGCTGGTGAAACATCTGTACATGATCGGAAGCTTCAAAGGAAGTGGACAGAACGCCGTTCATACGGGTGGGTATTCGACCACCCGTTGTTTGACTAGTCGAATTACGTAGCAGTAAATCCTAAAGCGGGTGTCGAACTCCAAAACATGAACCTTGGGAGAGGCTATTTTGTCTATGTGTTTTAGAAGGGGTTCTTCTTTGCTTCCTGCACACACTTGGGAGACCCAATTGTCCTTCGATTTTAAAATATCTTACCTTGCCATCGGCAAGCATGGCAAACTCCTAGCCAGATCCGCCACTGGTGCCATATGCATAAAGATAAAGGTTTCATTGCTTATAGCCGAAAATCACTTTTAGACTATAACATTGAGCAATTGTTACTATAAAAAAAATTTCAAAGTAGATTGAAGATCCAGTGCGAAATATTATAATAATAACGTTTTGGACTTGATTCGTCTGTCTTTTAATTTGCTCTTAATTTTACGAATAAACAATAACTACACACAAAATATATCTAATTCGCTAGAAACGCACGTTATAAAATGAAAAACACTGTTGCAAAGTATACTTAAAATATTTTGAAAAATATTAAGATTAGACAAAAAAAAAAAAAGTGTACAGAGATAAATTTCTTCATAAGAAAAGCTTTTTTTTCTC
>BGPR01001882.1:0-54383 GCA_013235015.1 Araneus ventricosus | reverse complement strand
GTTTTCACCATATGGAAAAGTAACTTTAATACTAATTTAGCTGAGTTTGAAGCAATAAAGACTCTCAAGGAACTGATGCATATTTGACAACCTATATTTAATGTGGGCTCGATTTTTTTATCAGTTATGATTTGACTAATTCTATCTTGATGTTTTGTGCTCGTTAATACGTGATAAAATTCTAAACATACTCATGTCTATACAAAAAAGTCTGAATTGAAAAAAGTTAAGTACTATTTCAGTTTCCATTAGCAGTAACAAACATTAATGTATTTTTTGAATTTTATCAAGTCTTTAAAACAATGTTGTTATATTCTAGGTACTATGTCCTAAATTGAGGATATAAAAGAGTTACCCTATAGTTGTTTATAAAGCTTATAAACAAAATAAAACCAATAAAATTCAAAAGAAATGAGGAGGATAAATTTATTGATTTTTGATTGAAATAACTGTCATCAAACTTAAATGTTGTCAAAAAAAACAGGAGATAATATTCCAATGAAGTCTTTAATATTTATACTTTAAACACATTATCTACTTGTTAATACGCTTTTCGAACACTCTAAAGTTTTCATCTTGCCTCATGAGTCAATCTTTACAGGGCTGGCTCCTATGTTTGGGAGTAATCCTAGTCAAGAGACAAGATGATGAAGTTTTTGAGTTTATACACCAAAATTCAATTTCTTAGGGAAAAGATAAACCTATCTCTAGGGATAGATGAAATTCATCTAAGCCACATGTAGATAATGTTGGAGGAAAATATGTGGTATGTCACGAATAAGTTGCGCACATGATGTCTTTCAAGTGGTCTCAGAGTCTTTATCCCAGTATAATTGCCAAGATTTACTATTTTACACTTTTAATAGCAGAGATGTTTCGTCTATTTTTTTAACAAAGTTATTGTGGCTTGGAAACAATTTTTATGAGCGTGATCATTGCTGTCACACAACAAATGCACATCAACAAAAAAGCCGTCAGCTATTTATTAACCCCCCTAAGCTTAAAAAAATAAAATAGTAACACAAATTGTATTCTGAAAGGGATTTGTTATTCATTGAAATAGCTCACATTCACGAATGTGTGAATAATTGTTTGCGAAAAAATTTGGGACATGCATAGTTCATCCTAGCTTGATAATTCTCACTCTTAACTGCTCTTCAAGCATATAAAAAAAATTGCTGACGAAATTAAGCTTGAAAAGTTGACATAAATATGAGATAGCTAACAACCAGTTTCTTCCTACCATTTTGAAAGGCAAAAACAAGAACTTACTCAAGTTATTAAATAATTGCATGTGAAGGTCTGAATTTGGGTGCTGAAAACAACATTCTCATCATGGCAATAGATATTCGACCATATAAAACATTCATCGTTGGTGCAGTAAATGACAGTAAAACAAAGCATAAAGGAGACCATGTTTGAGTGATTTCCAGAAACCTCTGATGTAGGAATTTGTAGTCGATCCATAGTATAAATTCTTGATTTGGACAGTCATGGTTAAAGAGGTGGGAGAAAATGGATCAATAGTGCCAGTTGTCTTACAGCAACACACTTGGCAATCATTCCATACCACTGAGGCCATGCCTGCTCTTTGCCAACATTGTTTTGATACTCTGAATTTTGATTATTTTCTTCTGGAAAATTCCAAAACAGGATCCTTTAGGAGAATCGTTTTGTTCTTATAGGAGAGATTAGGTGGTGCTAATTACAATGTTAGTATCCAGCCAAATCTACAGGGATAAGGAAAATTAGTGAATGACAGACATACTTCTAGCTCTAAGTCTCAGAACTACAGAAAGTTAACCTCCTGAGTTCTTTTTCAATATAAAAAAATTAGGAGACTCTGAGAATGAATAAAGATTTGCCAATAAATTTTTTCCATTAGTCCTGAGAGTATCAAGTACAGGATAGCTTTGCCTTTTGACATTATATAAGTGATAGCAGCCTACAATCCTATAAAAAAAAATTAAACGCATTCCAAATGCAAGTTACTCTTTCTAGAGGAATTGGATTTAAACATTCATAACGGAATGGATTTCAAAACTAGATAGGGAGGATTAAAATATCCACATCCAGATGTGGTTTGTATTTCACAACTTACATTTGCTATTGTTGATAAACTATTCTTCAAAATGAAGAAGAATTTCAAATGTAAAGATCTAGATGTTGGGACTGCAATAACTTTGATGTATTGGATGAAAATGATATACTTAGGTATGGAGAATGAAAACACAACTCTATGTATTTGATGAAAAAATGGGTAATTATTAATATTTTTTAAATAACTTTGCAAAAAGCAGAATGATCAATTCTAAAGAAAAAACTTGACAAAAAAGAAAACAAAGAGTAAGATTAAAACAAGAAGCTTCGTGTTTCCACATTAATAAAATAATCATTTTTAAATTCAAATTAAATCATAAATGATTTTATTATTTCCAATTGAATTTCATGCTGTTAGTGGCACTCAGGCCTGTTTTGGAAATTTTAATGATTTTTTTATTAAGTTTTTATTTGCCAAAAAATAAAACTACTTGTTACACACCATGTTACCTTAAATTTTGTATTACAATAGTTTTTAACACTCTGTATTGTTAAATATCTGATCAGTTTATGTATTGATGCTTATTTTGTATTTTAAAATTCTACTGCTGATTTCTTTATTTTTTTAAAATGTTCATAAATAAAAATGTTGTTTGAAATAATGTGTAATATTGTAACACCTATATTCTTGGAGGATAACCACATTTTATGTTATAAATATCTTATTATTAATAATGTAAACTGTTAACATATATTTTATTTATTATCCAGATAAAGATTTTAAAATTTTAAAAAAGTTCAAATTTTTATCTCTCAGTTTTAGAATAAAATTAATTGAGTTTATTTAGTTTATTGCTCCTCAAAATTTAATTCTTTAATATTATTAAAGATGTATAGAGAATTAAAAAAATCATATTTCTTTATGCTAAAAATGAAATTTCTGAGCAAAGTTACTAGTTTTATCTTAATTAAATTAAATAGCAAGTCATTATCTCTTTTTTCTCATGGGCTTCAAATATAGTAGTCCTCCTGTTACAAAAAACTTTTATTATTCATGAAAGATAAGAATAATTTATTAACAGTGTTTCATTTAATAATTATTTATAGTTTTAAAACATTAATACTAGGTTGGTGATCGTAAATCAGTTGATTAAAATCGACTGATTTTTTAAAAAAAATCGATTTAAAATTACTTATTTAAAATCAAGTAAATCAACCGTTCTTTTCTTTAAATAATTCTAATTAAATAATTCTATTTAATAAGAAAATTGTTATGTATCTTTAAATAGTGGTTTTAAAATATTTTAAATGGATATTTAAAGAAAGAATATATATAAAAAAACATTTTATTAAACATGTAAATAGAAATTACTTCCATATCTTTATTTTTAAGAACACAACAAATTAGATTTTAAATAAATCTCTCAAAATGCAAAAGTGAGATGCCTTTCATATAAACCTATATGCCTTATACAGCAATTATAAATATAGCTAGAGATATTTTGAAGGAATTAGCAGTGGGAAAAAGGAAAGGTAGTTTTTGAGAAACCTTTCCTCTTCGTAATTCTTTCTAATAACCTATTTGAAGTTTTACATCCTGTTGTTTTATAATTTAAAAAATGTCCGATTCTATAAATAAAGAATATTGAGATTGATTAATAGAAAATTTTTTAAAATTATTAACAGCTTTGTTTGAAATCAATTGTAAATTAGAATTTTG
The DNA here is from genome assembly GCA_013235015.1 of Araneus ventricosus. Lineage (NCBI taxonomy): Eukaryota > Metazoa > Arthropoda > Arachnida > Araneae > Araneidae > Araneus > Araneus ventricosus. Next base: position 50,623 of record BGPR01001882.1, on the reverse strand, counting down.
TATTTTTTATAATCAAACTACTGAAACCATTATTCTTGAATGATTCGTTATCTCAGTTTCGTATAATGTTTTTTTTTTAATTTATCATAATATTTGTTGACCCAAAACTTCTTATAAACAAGGCCGGGTTATCAAATAGGCAACTGCATATGGACCCTGTAGCTTTTGGAGCCCCGAGATTTTTTTTCAGACATTTTTAGGGTAATTTAATTTTGTGCTTTCATTTGATTTACAATTGCATTGTACTCGAACATATTCTAATTAAAAAATCAAGTATCGTTTAAATTTCATAATACTATTCTTAAGGATTTATTTTGTGTTTTGAAATATATTTGAAGAGCAGTGTGGTCAAATTTGTTTTTACAATACTGATTCACAAGTCAACAACGCTCTAACTTTCCCTGCTATCATAAATGGAAGATAAAAAGGAGTGCCCTTGACTCTACAGCAGGGGGTCGAGAAGTCTTCGTATTTCGTTTCCTGTAAGTAAGAATGAGACAATATACTACCGGGGCCCCTGGAAAGGGAGCAATTCGTAAACAAAATAGCTAGTATTACTCTTATATTGCAAACTGATGCTGTTGACATTTTATTGTTTCCGTAGGAATGTCCAAAGAATCTCTCTTTGCAAGAAGTGTGTGGTTCTTGCTAGAGAGGGCACAATGACATATTTTTTCTTCTTTTTTCAAAAACTAATTTTATTATTCTGTCTTCTTCGAACCCCTAAAGCCCTGACAAGAGAGGTAAAGAGATCAAGTAATTTGCCGGCTAAAAGCAGGAAGGAAAAGGGATGTTATGTATTTCGGGGGGGGGGGGGGGAGCTATCACCCTTTTTAGACTGCGCCTGCTATCTGGTCAGGGCCAGAGAAGTCCTGCTATATAACATTCTTGAGTTGTCTTGGACTAGCGGGGTTTACACGCGAACAGTAAAACCGACAGTAAGAGATGATGCATGCAAAGAATCATAAAAATTTTAACCGGGCCACGGCAAGACTCTGTCCAAAGTTGACAGCGACATCTTACTGTCGGTTTTACTGTTCGCGTGTAAACCCCGCTTATATCTGGTGCTTCTTTAGTGGAATTGAGGTACATTTCTGTTCTCAGTCACCAGAGAGAAACAGGACATATCACATTCTCTTTCTTATTTAATTTATGGCAAATTGAAAGTATTAATTGTTACAAAAGACTGATAAAGAAATTAGTTTGAAAAAAAAAACAGTAGATAGGAAACGTATTGGAATTGAGATAAATTTTGATGATGTTTCTACATGTAATGAAATTAATGATTTAAGTCTTTACATTCAATTGATAAATAAGTCTAGAAAACACGCAATTCAGTGAAGATTATTCTTTTTTAAATCTGCATAATCATAATATACAATTATTACACATTTTTAAGTTAATTATAAAGTTAAAATTTATTCTAATTATAATAAATAAATGAATTACGTAATCTGCAGGGAAGATTATTTTGTCCTAAGTGGAAAGATGGGTTTAAGGTCATTGCTAAAAAGTAAATTTATCAAAATGACATAGAAAGTCTATCAAAAACTAAATTTATTCGAAGTAACGAAGAAAGAAAGAAATAGACTTGACTTAAAGACAAAAATCTGGCGAAACAATTAAAATGGACTGCATTTTAATACAACAAAAAAGTTTTTTACATTATAAGAATGTATTATGTACAAATCTATAGTTTTGCTCGATCTTAATGAATTTTGGCACACATGTTCTTCAAAACAAAATGAAAATAATTGTCAACTTTTTAAAATTCAAAAGTAAATTAAATTTCAGTTAAAATTAAGCAAGATATTTTCGCAATATTTTCAAAAAATACTATCTAACAAAATGATTTTTGAAATATTTATAATACAAAAATATCTCTTTAATGATACAAGTTTAATTACAAATCACTGAAACATTACCAGTACAAATTATTAAACTCTAAATCATCCAAAGAAGTTTGTTTTAAAGGTTCCTCTCTTTCAACAGATGCCCTACCAATGGGCAGCATTTCTCCTTCATACTTTGTCTCTAAAACCGTATATTTAACTTATGGAATTTAAAATCAAATAACTCTAATCATAATTTCGTTATTTTAAACGTAGAATTTATATCAACCCAGTGGACGAGAAATTTATTCATCTAGATTCTGTTTAAATTACACATCCATAGATCAGGGATGGTGATGAAGTGATGAAGCAATAACTGCAAAACCTGCAGCACTTGTCCGTCGTATGTATTAAAAATTTTAGTATCAAACAGACTTCATGATAAAGCATATGATAACCTTTATGAACTTTATAAAGTCGTCTGTACTTTATCAGTTACCCAAGTACACTGCGAGAGAACATTTTCAAAGCTAAAGATCATAAAGAACCGATTAAGAAATTCATTGTCAGAGGAAAACTTGGAATCATATGCACTGCTGTTTATTGAAAAGGAATTGTTAGACAATTTGGATGGAGAAAAAATTATTGACAGATTTGCGGAGACATCTAGTGAACTGAAACGCTTGTTGACTTGCTCTTAATCTAGTGGAATTCTGTACTTTTGTGTTGTCAGTCTTTAACAGTAACAGGTGTTCTTTGAAAACATTAAAATTGGTAGATAGTTTTCATTTTATTTTAAGTTTGCTTTAAAACATTTTGTGGATGTGTAGCACGCTGTAATTTTGGAACCATATAGTTATTTCAAAAATTGTTTAACATTCAATCATAAATTTGAATTTATATTTGTTACTTCCAGTGATTATCTATAATACTTAAATTAATTAATAACGTCTTTAACATATCTTTAGATTAGGAATATATTATTAATTTTAAATTATATTTATATATACATAAAATGATTCCGTTGTTGTAGTCGTTAAATAAGGAACAAGCCGAGTTATTAGCTGTTTTTATTTATTATGGGAGAGTGGCGGAATATGCGCACATCTCGTAGGAAAGTTTCAAGTCAAAAGAGAACGGAAAATCCCTTCATTCTCTCAGATGAGGGATTAACATATAGACACTTGATCAAAGTGAAGGGAATATTAGCTATTTTTAGTAAATTATGTAAGTATTTTAGGAAAAAGTATGGCACCAATAAGTTGCTGATTTCTCGATTTAAGCTGGCGCGTGGAAGCGATTAAAATATTCTTTTAGTAATAAATATGCCAAAACGCGAGATTTAACATACCCCTAGCGCGGGAAATAAAACGAAACTGGAGTATAAGAAAAGTGACTTCAGAATACATTAATATTGTACTAAGATTTTAAAATATATAATATTAGAATTTAAAGTAAAATTAAGTGAGATTATTACATATACATATATATATATATATATATATAATTATATATTTAATAATTATATATATATACATATATATCATAACATTAATATATATAATATATATATATTAATGTTATGATTGTAGCTATGTGTGGGCCCTCACTGACTCCTGGCAACCACTATTTTCAGACCCAGTCCGCCACTGTATAGCACCTTGTCGGAAAGCTCTCATCAGTCTCTTTACATCATTTTAAAACGTACTTGCATTTTCAGCTTCTCAACTTTTAAAAAAAGGAATGAATGAATTTAACTTGCTTTTCAAAGGGTTAAGTTTGGGAATTGTTGCGTTTATATTTTTCTTCACTAACAGCTGAAATCTTATGTTCGATAAAAAATTTTATACAAAACCGTGATTTTTAACATAACCATTCAATCGCAGAACTTCAAATATGGATGTCAAAAGTGTTGAAGTTAAGAAACTGCTAGCAGATGATCCATGATAAAGAAAGAATAAATATTTACGAATATGACAATATTTACACATAGGACCTTGAGAAAGATTTTCTGACCCCAGAACTTCGTTTGTCTTTTCGTTTGAAGAGAATTTATACTTATAAAAGGCAATGTTTGTATGCGTGCTTGTGTCTGCGATGTCCAGACGAATCTATCGTACTTGCAGCTATGAAATTTGGCACACAGGTAGTCATAATGGTGACTGAATGCACCTCAAAGCCAGAATTTTAAAATTTAATCAAGAAAAATTTTTATTTAATATTTTGTGTTGTTTTGGGTGATTTTTCGCATTCATTTCTCAATAGCATGGCTTCGAATAATTGTACGAAAAAAAAAGTTACACCATCGGAAAGAACAAACGATTTCCGTTCTAATGAAGTTTGTTTCTTACGTCTAACGTAATTTACTGAATTTTGAGACATGTTTGAAAAATATTAACTTTTATGGCAATTTTTAATAAAGATTTCTTCAAATTCTCGCATCTGACGTTCTAAAATCTCTATAATTTTCATTTTTTTTTTCAGCTTATAACTGGAACGTTTCTGTCAGATTTAAAACAAGAACGGTTAAAATATCTTTTTTCGTTTTTTTTTTAAATTAATTTTTCCCGATCAGTTCAAACGGTTTTTTTTTTTGTTTTTTTGCTAGAGAGATTTAAAAGCGAGAGTTTCTCCGAACGATCCCAGAATGCATTGTTGCAATTTCATTGGCTGGTGCGCGACCTTCCGCGCGGCAGGTTACGTCATATGCTTTCATTACAATCCGATTCCTTTCGGCAGGTGACGTCATTACATTCTCGATCATCGTCATCTCAATAATATATACATATCTGTTTTGATAAATGTCATTATCGCAAAGAAAAATAAGCGGGGGAAATCAATAATGTGTATCTTTTGTTTTGATTTTGTTTTCAAAGCTTTTTCGTGTCATTGTGGGCATTTTTCCCCCCATTTTGTTGAAGTCCTGATTCCACGGGCAACACCGTGAGTGTACTGCTAGTAAATAATATTTCACAGTTACAAAGCATTTACAATGTCAATTTCTAGGATGCTTTTAGAATCTGTTATGATATTTCGTAGGATATGTTAAACAGTTATTGACACCTTGGACACCCTAATCTTTAGTTTAAAAAAAAAAGAAAAAACCTTTCATGTCAATGAGTTTTACCTAACCTACCCTTACGTAGACGATTAAAGTAAACTAAATAAGAAAGAGGAGATGTCAATAATTTTGGTGTCAATTACTCGTCCATAGGGTGTCAATAACCGATTTTGCGCTATTTATTCTCAATATATTGCAAAATACCTTCCAGCTATAAAATTTTATAGAACCCTTTATTCAGCTCAAGGTAGAATAATTCAGGAAACGTTACAATGAATCCCAGCTAGATAAAATTATTTTTACTTTCTCGTATACGAAGTATACAAAGAGAAAGTATTGTAATCGTCAAAAAATTCGAACTCGAGATTTTGACGAATCTCCACGTTTTAGACCTCCCTGAGTCCGAAAAACACAATTTGGGAATTATGTCTGTCTGTGAACACGATAACTCGAAAACTATTAGAGCTACGGGGCTGAAATTTGGTATGTGGTCTTTACACATAATTTGTAGGTTTCTGTCAAATTTTGGACAAAATCCGTCAACGGGAAGTCTGTCTGTCTGTATGTCCGAGGTCATACGAACGCTATAACTCAAAAACTTGAAAAGCCAGATGGATAAAATTTCATACACAATTTTATCGTCATGAATGTAGGTCCGTATAAAATTTTGGGCCAAATCCGTCACCGGGCTGACTGTCTGTCGGTCTGTATAATCGCATACTTATTAACTCCATACGCATGCGTAGTGGTAGAAATGCCTGTGCAAAGAAGGGACACTCCGAAAGCTTGGCAGTTTGCCAAAAACCAATTCTGGCGCGAGTTTTTGTAAGGAAGCAAACATTTAGGGCGTCTCGTTCTACTGGCGTACTGGAAGCAATCGCTGCGCATTCGCAAGCTATTCTCCTGTTTTCTTCTCCGCACGCGGAACTCGCATTGCTAGAGTTTGATAAAAAATAAATATTGCGAAGTTTTAATACATACGCATCTTTTTGAATATGATTATTCACCTCGATATTTTACTATCACTGTAATCTCCAATGAAAAACCTTCTGATAGTCATTGCATTCTGGGTTACAGTTGGTTCGAACTTTTTATCAACGCAGGGGGAAGGGAAATGACAAATGTTTGAAAAGTGTACGAGAAAGTTTAGGGGAGGCCATTCCCGCTGGTTCTCATGAATTAATTGTATAAATGTTGCCTTAAGGGTATCAATAACTGTTTTTTTTTTTTTTTTACCCTATATAATCTGTTCCTGAATGACATATTTGTTCCAAAACAAAATATATAAAGACAATTTTGACAGTTCGCAAATACGGAAATTCCGTATTTGGGAAAAGCAAAAAAATTCGAAATTCCGGGTATCACCGTACCACAAACACTCCTGATAAATGAATCGCTACAATATACATTAACATTCTTTCTCCCAAAGAACATTTAACAGCTGTCCAACCTCCGTCTGTGCTTGTGTGGAAGGTGGGTCTTTTCTCGGAAACTTCGATTGCCACGGAAGAAATAAAAAAAGCATGTTAGAATTAATCTTGGAACAACAATAGTCCTAATGCGATCAAAAAGTGCTTAGTTGAGAAACGTCCGTTTTTAAACGCTAAAAATTAACTACAACGGAAGAGGTTCCCCCCAAAAGGAACAACCAGAACCTCAAGCAGATTCTACTTGCCGAACCTGTAATTTTTCTGAAACCCTGAAATTAGAGTATTTGATGAGGGACTCGGCTGTAGCAGGTTTCCTGCTCAAGGTCATGACCCTTGCCAGTCCCTTTCATACTGCGGGCGGGGAGCGGATTTTATTTATTTGTGGCATTTTTTTTTTTTCTTTCTTGTTTCCATTTTGCTTACCTTCTTCGGCTATAATATGAAAATGCGTAAGGTAAGTATGGTGGAAACTGATTCTTTTGTAGCCTTAGATCTTGTTGAGAAGGTTGGACCGGTTTACCTGAAGGGGGTGGAAGAGGGGGCAGTTTTTATTTTTGATTCACTCTCGCTACCCGGTCCCCCCTCTTTCGCTCCCCCCGAATGACCTCACCCAGGTATTTTGCCGCGCTTTTTATGCCGTGAAACGGGAGTAATTTACTGGATGAAAACGCGGTTCCTGGAATCTCAGAATGGGGGTGCGAAGGAGGGGTTGCTTTGCATACGTTGGATTGTAACTTATGTTTGGGTACAAATGGATTTTAGTTTCCGAGTGATTGTGCTTTCATTTATTTTTGCGAGCGCTTGAAATTCCGAAAATTTCCTTATTCTGTGCGATTACGAATAATTGTTTTGCCTCAGCAATCAAATGGAATTCACACAGAAAGGTTTAACGCAACCAGTGGCGTAGCTGTAGCGTGACAGGACTGGCAAAATACCAGGGCCCACAGTCTTTGGGTCCTCCGATCCGAAGTGTTATAATTACGTAGGCACAGACATTGATATTGTCGGATCTTCCAGGACTGAAAAATAAATAAATATACTGCAGAATCTCGAAATACGAAATTAAATTATGGTCTTCTATTGACACCCTACAGTCAGTTGTCGACAATAATTCTTGAAAAGCATTCCTGAAGTATGTAGTGCTTTGCAGGGCCGGCCCGAGGAGGCTTCGAACAGTGCGAGCGTACAATGCCCACATTTCTGAAGGTCCCGTGCTGCTGACTGATTTTGCAAAATGAAAATTCATTGCAATAATTTGTTTAACGAAATCAAAATTTTTCGACGAATTTCGCCTTCCAAGACACAATATTACAATAGTTATTTAAAAATAATTAATTTGGATTGTATCCAAATTTTGTTACTGCCAAGAACGATTTACCTCCTTAGCCATTGTAATATTCGCAACGAATAAAAATATATATTTGTAGAATTATTAAAATATTTAAAGAAAGAAATTAATTAGATAAAAAAATCGTTTGGTCATAAAATAAATTAATTTTAAAATATCGATCGGCTGAAAAAGAAATTAATTAAAAATATCGTTTGGCATTAATTATTTTCTAAAGGTTATAAAAATAGTTTGGCAACGATGTATCGTCTTTTGCTAACGTTGCCTAGCAACGGAAAAGAATAATGAATTATTCTTGGAATTCGATGCAAGAGTGATGTAACGTTTGTGATGTAAGTGTATGTGTTTGTTTTACACGTTTGTGCTGTGGAGCTGTGGAAAACGTCCAATAAATATATTATTTTTGATAAAGAAGATTACGATTACATTACGATACACGATTCTTCATACTATACTGAAATACATCACACCATAATCTATCGAATCTGAATTAACCAAAAGATTGAATTATGATGATATTATCAACAAATCTTTTATGTAAAAATGAAACAAAATTTCCATATTGTAAACTTATTCTAGTAAGTCGCATACCGAAGTGTATTTATGAAGAAATTATTTGTGTTATTTGATTTATTAACGGTTTTTTGTGCGTCTGAAATATTAACTTTATTAAGATAATTTAATTATTTTGAATTTTCGCGTATTCCTTTAGTCCTTGTACCATGTCCGTATACCAAACTGTGCAATGCAATCAACTTTATTGACTTAAATTTGCTTGAAAGCCCCGCAAGTCAACTTTTCACAAGGTCCCGCTTTTGTTCAGGCCGGCCCTGCTGTTTTGATGCTATTTTTAACCATTCCTGCCACCACGGCTAGAGTCAAGCGTTCATTTTTAAAATTAAAATTAATAAAATCAATTTATAGGAGCGATTAAAAAATAGAAATTCTATGGAACGAGAGAAGTTGCGTAATCTATCAATACTCACAATTGAACATCCTTTGGCCCGAACACTAGATTTTGAAGAAGTGGTAGATACTTTCGACTAAATAATAGCTCGAAATAAACAATTTCAAATCAACTGTAAAACATCGTTAATTTACAAAAAATAAAAAAGTTATGTCAAATAAAAATTACTAATGTCATAGCCCAGATCTGTTTCTCACTGATCCGGTAAAGCTCTGACGCCACCAAAAATAAAATTCGCGCCATAGCACTGCGAGACGTTAAACAGCATTATTTCAATGTTAGATCACCTAAATTTCAGTCATTTTAAATTTAAAAAGTAATTGTCGTTCTAATTTCAAATTTAATAGCTCTAAAATAGTGAAATAAAATTTGCTATCGATTGATATAAAATTTAACTCGCTATGATCGATAGTTCACGAGAAATTTTAAATTATATTAATCATATATTTCAAATTCATTTCCGTTTTTTAATAGAAAGTAGTAAATCATGTCAGTGGTATATCATGCTCGTGATATAGTTTGGACGCCAAGATGCATCTGATTATTTATTGCAATGGGGATGATATAATTTGATAATATTATTTATAAGCAGAAAAGTGCTTTGTTTCGACTAGAATTTCGAAACAGAATTTCTTTGAAATCTTAACTTTTGACAAGTTGAGAATTTCATGGTTATTGAATTATTATGTACATATTTTGTATGCATTTTTTACAATAATTTAATACTTTACAGTCATAAATTAGTAGATTTTTTACGATGAATAACGACGAAGAACCCATCGCAAAAAGACGGCGGATGACAAAGGAAAGGAAAGCAAGATGGTTAGCGAGGCAAAGCCAGGAATCTCTGGACAGGATTCGTGCAGTAGACGCAGCCGTTTATAGAAGACGCATCGAAGCCGAAATTCCATCCCAAGCTGTCATAAAACACATGTTTATTTTATTTGTTTTCAATCAATGTTAAACCTTTCTCTCGCATATATATATATTTAAACACGTCAAATTTGACGGGAAATCTCTCGAATGAAGAGGCAATTTGCATTAGTCATACATTGACAGGTGATTTTCTAGTAAATAAATATTTCCTTACTCCTTCCAAATTATATGATTCTTTCAAATCAACTAGTATTATTATATTATCAGCTAATTTTATAAAAAGAGGAGTCATAAAGCATCTCAAAAAATGAAATATTTTATAATTAACGATAGTGATGAGTTCAATTTTCTAAGCACCCTTCTCTAAACATTTGCCGGAGCCCCGTACTGTCTAGTTACGCCACTGAGTGTCGCGCAAGTGTTTTCTGACATTCTTGACAATTTATAACATTTGATTATCTATATGTTACGGTTAAACTAAAAAAAAACCCCGTTTAGTATGAATAATAACCGGTTATTATTAATACTCAGCACGACAATTATTTAAAATAACCGATTAAAAATCCGGTTACTATTAATAATAGCCATTTATTATTTATGCTAACCTATTAATCGCACTGACCGTAACATATGTTTTAATCAAGCTTTAACAAAGTATTTTATCATCTGCTTGCTAACTAGATAAAAAAATAAATAGTTATCTTTTATGAATTTCAAATTTGCAATATTCACAAAGTTCTTAGTTATAGAGAATGAAGAGAGAGGGTGTGTGAACATCTTGGGCAGTGGCGGAATGGCCAGGTTGTTAACTTGCCCCATGGCAAATGGGCCCCTGCAGATATTAAACAAAATGGCTTCCAGGTCCATATTATCTACAATTTAAGGGCAACCAAGTCTAATGTCTATGGGGCCCTTTTGTCTCCAAGCTACCAATATTTCAAGATACAGTCCGCCACTGATCTTGGGTTGCGTCACGAAGAAAAAAATCTTAGCTCATTTACTCCATGCATTTAAAACCAATATGACGACGGAATGAGCAAACACTATGCCCCTGGTGCCATTTCCCCTTTCTATGCTACTGTCAATTATCCCTGAAGAGACGAAAGTGGTTATCAAATTTCTTTGTCGAGGAAAACATTAATTTCATTAAAAAAGAAAAAGCGAGAACTAGAGAAAAATATTCATTGATAAGTACTGAGTCACAACTTTACAATTGAGGTGTTGAAAAACAGAGTGGACCAATCCGAAGTTTATACTGCACTGACATAGGCCTCATATTTTATATACTATGAAAACCAAGCATTTGACAAGTGCACACAAGTACCTAGCTGGTGACAGAGTTTCGGCTTATAGGTCGGAAATTAATGGGTTGGAGATCCAATTTTACCAAAGTGTACGAGGGCTTGTAGCAAGTTAAATCCGTTCTTGTCTAATGTCCACCCGCTGCTGTCGTAAGGTTGTTCGACTCAGGTATAACTAGGGTTACCATAATTTTTTTCATTGAAATCCGGACACGGCGGGGGGTTGAAGGGTATTAATATATTATTAAATTATATAGTTATTAATATATAATTAATATGTTGTTTATTAGTTATTAATATATAATTAATTAGGGGCCAATCTGCTTTTTTTTGCATGCGGGACGACGTCTGTACAACAGGACGTATCACTTTTGAAGTACCTATGCTGCGCAGCATCATAATTAGCAAAGTTCAGCAATTTATTGCTTTTAAGCTGTTGAACCTAATGGAAAAGAGCCTGCCTTCAGACATGCCTCCATTTTTTTTCTACTGTATGACTCCCAACATTTTCCTTACACTCTTGATGGGGTAATATATTCAGAAGGGTCTTCCCAAGTTTGTGAATGAAGTGTCGTTGCGAGTTGCCAATTAACAGCGTAAAGGGACACCAAGACTGACCATCTGTGAAGGTCATCGGGGGTTTTACGACTAGGCTATTGAACCATCCCCTAGGAATAACATTATCTTCCTCCCGTTTCTCTTTCTAAAAATCGACAAACGGATTGTAGAAGGGAGGTTGCACTAATTGCGTAATTTATAGATTTTCTTTCGTTGGCAGAATGACGTCAGCTTTTTCGAATATAATAGATCTTCCCTAATACAACTAAATTTCTCTCGCGCCACATTCGCTGGCGTAAATCCGGACATTTAGAAGATCCGGACGTGAGCGTGAAATCAAGACAATCCGGACGTATGGCAACCTTAGTCATAACTGAGGTTGCCATACTTCCCGTAATATGGGACTGTCACCGTATTTCACTACTCAGTCCCGTATTACTATTTGTCCCGTTTTCTCCCTAAACTCTACTTCAGACACCGCGAGTATTGAAACCATAACCAATATAGACAACGCTTGGCGTACAACACCGTTTTGCCGCGCCCAATTTTATAATTATGCGAAAGAAGAAAATGATTTAATTAAGAAAGTAAAGTCAACTTTAAAATATGACTGTGCTAAAAATGATTAGCCTTGCATCCTTTTTATTATTCTACGTGTTCATTTTAATAGATTGCTAAACTTTATTGATTTTTTTTATCTGAGTAAAATAAACCATTACCTATCCACTTTTTTAATGTTTTATTTATTTATCACTTAAACGTTCCGTATCAATGGTTGGCAATAATGGCAATCCTAGGTATAAAGCTTTTCATTTGACCACGTCTCAAAATTGTCAAAAGTCCGCTCCTACATAGTCCTTATGTACAGACGGGCTTTGATCTAACTAAAAATATCTTGTACAGATTTTCTTTTGATGTGATACATTAGGATATTGCGCCTATGTCCCTCCCATGTGATACCCATGGCTAGATTAATTGCTAAGAGAAGACAATCACATAATCTTATTTCCCAGTGACTTCAAAACAAGAGGAAAGTACGTCCCCCTTTTTCCGCCATTTTAAAAAAGTTAGTTTGAGATTTCGTTCAGCCTTAATGTAAGGGTTAAAAATCCTCTTTCTCAATAAAAAAATACCTTGAATGCAATTCTGAAAAGAAAGTAAAGGAAAAATCTGTAAATCTGTTCGGCCGTTTAGGATTTCGAGAAATTGCAGAGCGTGTAAGCGTGAAAGAAGAATAAATAAGTAAATAAAGGTATGATTGAAATAAGAAATTAAAATGTTATCCTTAAATTCATGTAAATCCATGTAAATAATTCAGAAGGTATGTTGATATCTTGATTACTTAAAATTTCAATATCTATTAGAAGAGAGACAAAATTCAACAAAAATAATCGGAATAGCAGCGCTTTTTAAATAGATTTGAAAAGTTGGGTCCCAGAAGCTAATAAATTTAGAACCGCTGAGACAAATTAAATGTGGGAGCTATCCTACACATTTTTAAAATTTGCTTTGAGCATATTCGAATTTTTTAGATCAAAGCTTTTAAAATTGTGGTTAACGACCCCAAATGGGGCATGGTAAAACAGTATTGGGGTAGCAAAATTTTCGTATCCTCTTATTCTTCAGAGCTCTTTAACATTCGTTATCCAAATAGTTCACAAACTGATCTAGGCTGCGAACTATTCTCTTTCATTAGCTTGCTGAATATCTGTTTTATATTAGAGTTCTTTCAGTTTATCCGTAATTAATGCTTTATTTTCTTATTTGCCTTCCAATGCTGGAGTTGAAAAATTTTTTGGAAGAAAATTGCCTCGCGATTTTTTCTATCGAAAGTTTTTGGATCACTGATTTCAATCTAAAAAAAAATTCGCATACTTCTCATTTCTTTTTGTTATTATTCCTTTTTCAAAAAGCACTGCAAGTCTGCAGCAAGCCATCTGAGACCGAACCACATCGCGAGGTTTTCGGTACACGAAATATTTATAACGCCTCTCCAACAAGGCTCCAACTGCTTCCCACTTTCAACAATACCAGAACCTCCCGTAATCGCAGCAATAAAACAAATTACACATAATTACGCTGTGGGGAGGGGAGTTAGGCAACGACTCCATGCTATGCAAGACTGTCTTCTGGCTTGATGGCCGACGGACACATTCAAATACATAGTGTTCTCGCGCTGTAATTCGGTAGTGGCATTATCTCAAATGGTCCAAAGTTCCTCAGAGCGGTCCGCCTGCTGCACACACAATGAAGCCTTGTGGGCATTGTCGTCAATAATAACGGCAACTTTAAAAAAGAAAGAAAAGTGTCTGTGCTTCTTTTAGGGATACTTGCGATGAGGAATGCGAATCTTTTTCAGAAAGAAGGTAATAAAACTAGGCGCCTGATCGCTCACAAGCTGCAACTGCTACAATACAGGATTCTGTATTGTAGCAGTTACAGCTTGCCGTTTTCTTTTTTTCTTGTCATTTTCCAATATCCCCCACTCGCAATTCCATTTTATTGCAAGAGTGGGGACTCGCTGTCAATAAGATGCTATCTTCAAACCTGGGGTAAGTGATCAACATGCAGTAAAATCATACAAAAGTAGCAGTTTTTGTTGGTTTACTTTAACAGTTGTGACCTTGTTTATTGTAATGCTTTTAAAACTAAGAAAAAATGAATGGATTGGAGTAAAAGAGACCTCCCATGAGAACTCAAGTTGTGAGAATTGTCTCTTTAAGAAGAGGAAGGCAAAAATTTCTATGTTAATTTAGTATTTTTCTTTTTGTAAAATTTCTATATATGTCTAAGGAATGCGACTTTTTTACTTTAATTTAATTTAATTATTGATTACTTTTTTAAAAAAAAATTAAGTACATTTAATCGTTCTTTTATATAAGCTATTTACTAATAAGTATAAGTTGATATTAAATGAAAAATTAACTGGATTTTATTGTTAAAAACTCAAAAAAAAGTTTAATTTTAAATTCTCAACTTTTGCTGTACGTATGAAATGACTGAACGACCCGGATTAACGGAGACATTTCCGATTGTCGACTCTTTGGATCGATAGATGGATTGAAAAAATTCCTAAATTTAAATTAAATGTCGTGGATTGTCCGATTTTTGCTTATTAGTTAGTTCACGTTCCAAAAAAATAACTAACAAGATATCATTTTTTTAAAATTGAAGTTCGCTTTTGAAAATTCACTTTCACAACTTTTATTGTACATACAATTTGATCACCCCATCATAATCGATGTGGATGAAGCAGCCTAAAAGAGAAAAGCAAAGATAAAATATATTACAGTGGGGTCTCGGGAATTCGAACCCCAAGAATCCAAAATTTGGGTTAATCCGCGCATTTTTTTTTTTTTTTTAATTTCTGAAATTTTGTTATTAAAAAATGATGGAAAATAACAATTAGGAATCAGAAACAAAGCTAATGTTTATTCCTAACTTAAAAGAAACATTTTAATTGATATTTAAGAATGAATAAAGCATGTTTATTATTAGTAGAAACAAAATCTGTTATCTTCTTTTGACTTACGGAACTAAAACCAGCTTGACGATGCGAATCGCAGCTACCTCTTTCCGTACTCTTTCACAGAGTACCCAAAGCCAATACTTGACTGAATTTGGTATATCAAGAGCGTTTTACCGAATTTTCCGCATAGTCCGAATTTCGCGGAATCCGAACAGAGATCAACCCCAATTAGTTCGAATTCCCGAGATTATACTGTATTTATGCTTCTTTATCTCTTCTTGCTTTTCAAGAATTGGCACCCCATAATTTAATTAACACTTGTTTTCGAGTTGTCATTGTTTTGAATTTTAATATCATCTAACATACTTATTAGCATAACTTAGCATACTTTTTGGATTTTATCTAATAGCTCTTGCTCCTCTCTCTCTGGGCAGCGTTCCGGATTGAAGTTCAGAAAGTTTGGTCATTATTCAGACACTCGGCTGCAACTTCAACGGTTTCAACTTACTAAGTACAAGGCTATTTTCAGGTTTCGGACAAGTCTTTCTTTGTAGATCATTCACTATTAGCTTAAACCATAAAGTGATATTTCAAATGTTTTCTCTCTCTCTCTATCTCTTAATACTAGCCTCTCGGACACCGAAGATTGTCACGCATGGTCTGCAAAGATTTCGGAATAGATTCCGCTGCCATCAAACAAGGATAATTTTTCATTTCTTGCTAAATCGCTTGTTGAGGAAATGTTCCATGCGACTAAGATCTGCCTTCCATCTTGTATTCCATCCATTCGTGATTGATCCTTGGACATCAACGAAAGTTTTAAAAACTTGCAGGAAATACCATAATCTCCGTGTATCGTTTGAAAGGCCTTGCGACACACTTCTGCAGAACATGATAGATCTGATATTCCATCTTACTTCCTGCGACATGTCGGCGAGAGAACAAAAGAACAAGCCGTGACAAATAACGAGCATACTACAAACCCGAATCTGTTGGATAAAGAAAAGATAGGAAAAAACTGAAGTAGAAGAGAGAGCCGTATCCTTCCGATATGAACACTAGTTTTAGATGTAGGACGCGGCACTGAGTGGATGCAAAAGCGCTTAGTGGATGGGAGGAGAGGAGGTTTGCTGTCGCAAATTGTTTCGCAATATCAGGTCATTCATGAAAAAAAGTATTATGCAATGTGCTGTAGTGGGCAACCAAACAAGTGAAAGAAATGGTGAGGTTAAGAAAAATTTTTCATGTGTTGTTTGTAGAAGTTGCAGCATCAGATACTCCTATGGTCTTTGAAGAGAAGGATGCTTAATGTTGACCCAGATCTCTAATTTATTTAGAAGGAAGAGATCGATTGTTTTGATCTTTCTGCAGCATTTTCCCCTCGGGCCTTTTTCTTGATTTTACAAGACTGTTGATAGTTAACAACTGCTTTGATTTATTTCCTCCTTAATCACCTTGACTTTAAAACCTTAACTGCTTTGATTTCCTTACTACAGTAGACTCTCGATTAACCGGGGTCGTCGGGAAATGCTTCGTCCCGGGTAAGCGAATATTCCGGATAATCCAATTTATGCAAATTTTGATGAAAAGTTTTGGAAAAATGATAGAAAATGTAAAATTATTATACAATAAGAGATTAATAGTTTAATTAATGCAAAAGAAAAAGATTAACAAGAAATTTTAATGTTATTTAGATTTACAATTCGTACAATTAAAAAAAAAACAGAGATGTAGTTTACCTCACTGTTTTTTTGTGAAGAATGAAATGATAGATGTCTGTTTTTGTTTTTCATTTACTCTTCGACGAATTATGATACTACGCAGATTTCTCAATATCATTTTTCCTGCAGGCGTGCTTTCATCTTCTTGCTCCAAGTAATTAAGTAACGCCTCAGTGTGTACTAATGCGTCACCGAGACTTAATTTTTGATGAGTTACAAGATTTTCCTCATCACTTGCAGGACATTCTTCGAAATTCCTTGTTTCTTCTGAACCACAAGTTACACGGAACACAATATCATCGTCACTTAAAACTTCGCAACATTCCAATGTCGAATCTTCGTCAATCCATTGTTCCACTGCTTCTTCATCCACATTTTCAGAACTGTATAACTGGAGTCTGGCTGGACTCAAGGCCGGCTGGACGAGTCCAATACAATAGGAAGGGTTGAGAAGAATGCGGTCTTCCCGCACATTCCAACTGCCGCAATCTGCGCTTCCTTTTTTTTTGAGGGGGGTTGTCCCGGATAATCCACAACCCGAATAATCCCATCCCGGTTAATCGACAGTCTACTGTATTAAGTTAAATTACAACCCCCTATTTTGGGTATTCACACCTCTAATGTGTTTCTACTTAATTTATTGACATACTGATTGAACTTGTAGGTCACAGAACAGTTGATACGTTTATGAATGTACATATTCTCATGCATCTTTTGTATCGAATTATATTGAATTGAATGGCTTAATCACTTAAGGCACCGATTTAAGTTTATTGCTAGAACCCGAGTTAATTCGGTTGAGCGCATTAAGGGGTTAATTTTCGCTTACATCTCTCAAAATGCGATAATCCGATTAACGCATGACGCACGGGCGCGGCGTTTAAGGTGTAATAAAAATGATGAAAGGAATTACGTTAAACGCATTAGAACTATACTAGCTAATCTCTAAAAACCCAAATCTTTCAATCCATATTTTAATTTATTGGACATGAATTCAACATTTTCGAATGGTCTGTTTTTCTTCCAAGCACAGCCAGCCAAAATCCAGTAATTCGTCAATTGGCTCAATCCACCCTGAAACGTTTAGTAACTAATAGCTGACAGCTACTGCCTGCAGTCAGTGAGAACTTAAGTTGACAGTATGAGGAAAGTTATGCGATGTATCGTTAGGACCAGTTAAATTATGACAATTTCACTTTAACAAATGTTAAAGTTGCATTATTATTATTTGAAATAATAATGCAACTTTAACATTTGTTAAAGTGTAATTGTCATAATTAGTATTCAAAATCTTTTCCATCAATGTTCAATTAATGCCGACAACAAGCATCAGCGAATGCAGGTCTGTAAAAGAAAATTATTGTGTGAAATTGTTAACAGAAACTATTCTATATATGTAAATACTACCTTATATTTCATCGATTGGCTTCATATTTTGTAATACATATCTCAACTTGTTTTTCAAATGCACTTGGTCTCCCATAAGGTATATGTTCTTTGAGACACATCCAGTATAACCTCTACAAATGTTCGATCTGAATGATATCACCATTGCTGTAACCATCAAACAATTATTAACAATAATAATACCTTAGTTATCGAGGAAATGGGATAGGCCTGTTATCCCCAATTGGTCTGTTATCTCCTATTAGCCTTCCCTTGGTAAGGGGCATTGACCTCTTTCCTGTACATAGAGTATAATCTCAACAATTGGTGTTTAATGATCTTATCAAAATGGTACCAACCAATTTTCACCCAATTGCAATAACATTGAAACAATAATGCAAATTCCAGTAATTGTAAAAAATGTTAATGTCACAACTAGCATTTAGAAATCTTTCTCTATCAGTGCTCTTTTAATGCCGATAACATGCATCATGTATACATATAATCAAGAACGGGTCTCAATTCTGTCGGAGACCCGCATCTAGACACAGCTTTGTACCCCATCTGTTTAAAAAATAATCTTTTATTGTAATACCTAATAGTTACTTTGATTGTTGTAATAATGCTTTCTAAATAAAGTCGTTCGGGGGACGGCTTTCTGGTGCGGGGCCCTGTGTGCCCCGTGGGGTAGGTTGATCGCTTTTTTCTACGGGCAGCCACCTAAACTGCGAAAAGAGATCGCACGATCTCAAAAGCGGGGCTGTCTGTAGTGTGAAGAAGAAGGACCAGTTAAATAGTCATGTATCTATATATATAAAACGCTAACGTACGTGGCACAGAAAAGAGGTTTATTACTCTTTTGTCGATGGAAACGATCGGTTTGTTTACAAAACAAAATCGGGAGCCATGTTATGCATACACTGCTACTATATTCGTTCTGGTGTAAAACAATTTTTTATCGGAAAAGAAAATGAGTTTACGACGTCGAGTTCACAATATAACGAAACTTTTTATGAAATTATTTAAAAGAGATCAGTTAGAAATGAAGCAGATGGGCTTAGGCGAGCCAAGGAACGTTCAGATCAATGCCAAAATAGTTTAAGTCAGCGTGTTAAATTCACAAATTGAGGTGAACACCATGGAACTGACTATTATGAAAATCGTATATTGGGTACTATCCCGTTATACGCACACCACTTGGCGCTTTTTTGTCTTGGCGAATTTTCTTGGAACGCTGTATCGCCAGCTTGGCTCAATTTCTTTCTTGGCGATAGTTGGCACGCGCTGTATTTTTGGCGAGCTGAAGCATCAGAAGCCAGAATGCTTTAACCGGGCCAAAAATGCATGATGTGCTTATAACGGAGCTCAGATGCTCTGCGCGGGATTAGCTAGTATAGTTCTAATGCGTTTAACGTAACTGAAATATTTGAATATAATTTAGTTTTAAAATATTACTTTTTGTGACATAAAACTCGAAAATTAAAACAGAAAGTTTTTTTTTATTTCAAGAAACACTTTTTAAAAACCTAAGACGCGGAAAATTAAATATGTCATCCAATGGTGATTAGGCAAGGCGTAGTCAATCGAAATTCCATCAGTTTGTGTTTTCTTTGATTATACAGTCCGATTCAGTTTGAATTTCCAACGTAGCGGATGAAACAGTTATTAGAACCATTCACAATTATTTTATTACAAAAAAATTTCGAGATTATTTCAAAATAGTTGATATTATTTATTTTTTGAGCATTTCTGTAATAAAATGCGATTTACAACTAGGAGAAAGAAAAGCTCAAATTTCAGATCCAGGTTTTCTTTTGCCCAATATATTATGGTGGTCGTGACCAATAATTAATAGGTCTTAGTTTAAAGATGACTTGTCGACTCTACTTTCCCATGCTGTCAAACATTGTATTATTTTGAAAAATAATACATTCAAACCCCGGTTCTCGGGTTATCCGAAATGACTCTGAAGTCGCAAATCCAAAAAACAAGTAGGTACTGTACCTTGACCAGGGTTGTACCTCGGCCAATTGTCAATATATGAAAACGAGAGTGTAGAGAAATGTCGGTTCCTGTCCCAAAATGTTTAGTTTAGAGTGGCAAAACTGTCACTTTCCACGTGGTAATCTCAGGTTATAAGTTTTTAACTGAAATGAAAAAAACAATTTTTCGGATGCCGGCGCAAGCTTCTGGAGATGTTAATATTATAAATATTGAAAAATCAACACAATACAAATAAAGTATTTACAATATCTTATGTATTAACAATATTTATAACGATATTGTTGACCAATACCTGTCAGGTGCATTGCGCCCAAATGCACCGGTGCGAATATTGCGCCCGGCGGAGGTTTTACTTTAATAAAGAACATAAGCATAGCCTGCAAAGAGAGTTCTGAATCCGTTTTACACTCAAAACATTTCAGAATGACATGCTATTATTAGATACAAATTAGTAATAGATGTTCGTGGCTTAACCGAAAAAATCTTTGCCAAAAACCCCCCCCCCCCCCCCCCCAATTCGGTTAATCGGGGTTGTACTGCATTGTTTGTTCGTACATCATGTGCAATTAAATGAGGTTATAACACTATATGTGATAGAAAGGATTATAAAGCATTTCTTTTTTTCCATCAGAATTGTAATTTAAAAATTGCTGGGTTTTAGAATGATTATTGGCCCATGGCTTCACTAGGAAAAGAAACAAATTGTGTTCGTTGGTTGGCCTCTTTAAATTTTTTCATCCACTTGTGTTTAGAATCAATATGTCTATTGTGGTGCTTTCATCTTGAACGTACTTGGTTTTAAAACTTTTTTTAGAGCAGCGTCAGAATTTAGATCAGCTATTAGTTCTTAGAATCATTGTTGGCCCATGGCTTCACTAGGAAATGAAACAAATTGTGTTCGTTGGTTGGCCTCTTTAAATTATTTCGTCCGCTTGTGTTTAGAATCAATATGTCTGTTGTGGTGCTTTCATCTTGAACGTACTTAGTTTTAAAACTTTTTTTAGAGCAGCGTCAGAATTTAGATCAGCTAGTAGTTCTTAGAATCATTGTTGACCCGTGGCTTCACTAGAAGAGAAATCAATTTGTGTTCTTTAGTTGATAGAATAATTTATGCCGCTGTTTTCAAAATGAGGTTTAGAACCTAGTACAAGAAAGAAGCACTACATAGATTCATGGATTCTATAATCAAGCGGATAAAAAAAAAATTAAAGAAGCCATCCAAAAGCACAAATTACTTTTTCTTCGAGTGAAGCCATAGATGAAAAGTAATTAATTTTTAAGTCAAATTTCTAAACAATCGGATGTTCTCTTCAGGATATGAAATAGATATCCCGGCTCCCTATTCTTACTTTAAATTCAAAATCAAAAGAAATGTCATATAAGAACGGGGAAAATATTGGCTTAATGATGACTTCGAATCAGGGAGACGTATTAGAGGGTTTGTTGAACATATGGACACAAAAGTTTTAATTCAAAATAATTTTTTAATATATTTCCTAACTGGACATGGGCCAGTTCCTTACTATCTTAATCGTTTTAAAATCCCTAATTCACCATTTTGTATCTGCAGGAAAATAGGGGATGCAGATCACTATGTGTTTCACTGCATCTGCACAGAAAGGTATAATCTTAAAAAAACATTAAATAATTTTAAGAGAGTGGTTTAAAACTTTACTCTTTCACAAAATTTGAACTTTTAAAATTCAGGAGATATTCCATATAAGTGGTTACATATGCAATAGACTTTTCCGACAGTATCATGGGCATACCTGACTCTCTTTCTTTTTCCTCCTCCAAATTCTGTTATAGAATTTTGTTTTTTTGTATTGGCTTTTTTCTCTAAATTGCGTTATAGAAATAGTTTTGTTGTTGTTCTTGTTTATTTTTTCTTTTTTTCAAAATAGTATTTTCGATATTTTTTTTCTGCCTTTCTTTTCTAAATTGAATCTCAGACTTTCTTTCTTTTAGGGTACCTCTTGCTCCTATTGCATGAGGTCGTACTTCTTATAATTTTATTTTGTTTCTTTTCTTCTGCTTTTTAAACAAAATTGTTAACTATTTATTACGTTAAATTATTTTTTGCTTATTTTTATGTATGTTTATTTATGTGTTACGTATATTTGTATTTATTTATTATTTATGCTTATAATTATTTATTATGTTTGTTGTTTGTATTTTATTGTATTTATATTGAGATCTGTATTTTGTATTGTATTACCCAATATTTTGTATTGTTTTGTATACTTGTATTGTATAGCATTGATTACGCTAATATTTGTATTGTTGCTATGTTTCTTCCCGCCGCCTTGTGGCATGCTTTACACCCTTTGAGTAAGCTGGATCGCCGTGGAGAAAAAAGCAAGCGGTAGTGTTCTGCCCTCGACTTTTTTGTCTACTTACTCAATATGATGCTTTTTTCGTTCAGCTTCAGAGAATAATGAAGAGATTCAAGTAAGATTTTTTCACCTCTGCCCGTTCACCAATTCATTATCTTGCTTGCTATGTTTTTAAACCAGCGTGTTCACTTACACAAGAACAAACAATCAAACAAACAGCCAACTGTTCTACGGATTTAGTTCAAAATTAGACGCAGAGTTTAACTTTTGCTGGAAAGATCTTACATTGATATTCCCGTGCTTTAATATACGCGCAGATCTACAAATCAATAGACAGCAAGCCCATTGAAGAATTTGGTTCAAGATTTGACAGATCTGTAATTCTAGTCCTAAAACCACATGTCAAATTAGATCTTTGAGTTTTTTAACGTAAGACTACGTTCCTCCCATTGGAGTCTCAGGAAGGAAATTGATTCACACCCCAAAACTTGGTATGGGAGATCCTCTATATGTCGGTAACTACATATGTTAAAAACATAATTAATGTCTTATTTTAGAGATAAAGGGTAACAACAGAAGTTGCAAAATAACCCTTTAAAAATCGGAATTGTTGTTCAGCGACTACTGAGTCGCAAAGTTGGACAAAAATACACATGAATTGGTGACGCGATCCTCTGTATCTCGGTAACTAAATATGTTTAAAACATAACTAATGTCTTATTTTAGAGATAAAGGGTAACAACAGAAGTTACAGAAAAACTTACTTAAACTTAAAAATTTACGAGAAACTTCGAGCAACAAAAGAGTCACGCGAGTAAAGTAGTCCTACACCTTTAACATCAGCGGCTGTTTGAAAAAGACAGCCTCCCGTCATTTTTATTTATTGTCTTCACATGCACACAAATGGACAGACTTCTTGTTCACAGATTACGCCAAAAATTTTACAGAAATATACAATTTTGTTGTAAACATAGCATACCAAAATTTATTAGTATGGTTTTGTTCTGTCTTCGAGTTATCGGATTCACAGAGTTCCAAAAAAGGGATTGGAGACTCAAGAGCATTCAAAACGTGGAGATTCATCAAAATCTGGAGATCAAGTTTTTTGATGATTACAATACTTTCTCTTCATATACGTGAAATAAAGAAAAAGCAAAGAAAAAACACTGGATGCATCTAGATTTTAATCCTTTTTGAGCATTCTGTTTATCGCATATACTCGCAAAATTGCGAATATTTAAATTATTTAAGAGTGCAGAAAAAAACTTCGAATTATCTTTCTAGAACAAATATTGCAAAACGGGAGGAATATAATAGTAGGCAATGCCTCTCCTTTAGTGAGGTTGTCCCACTTGTTTGATGAATAACAATGAAGCTGTTAACGTTACGCCTCTGAAGACGAAAATAAGAAATGCATTGTAAGCAAAACCGAATTATTTCGCTCGACGAAGCACGCGCATAGCTGAGTCGCGGAACATGAATTATGTGTATTATTAAGGATTCATTTAATAACAATTATTCCGGAGTCCCCCGTCGCGATACACTCCAGCACTGTGAGTAGAATGAAGGATGAAATTATCCAGATCGCATGGAATATTAAGGATTTCAAACCGTGCTGGAATTCCGATTCTGGTTAACGGAGTCAATGATGGCCTGTTCTATCAGTTTATTTATGTTTTCAGGATTGAATTTTGGTTGAAAATGCATCATATTCCACAGTTCTTCTACGTTCAAAAAATTCCGGAACTTGTTTTGTTACGGATGAATGAATGCAGATAGAATCTGTTTAGTTGGTGTTTACTTTGTATGCTATCTTCCGAAACTATTCATTTTTGCTATCGCTCATGTAAAGACGTAAATGTGGAAAAGAAACTATGACTCGAGCTTTCTTTTGCAACCTCCTTCATCACTGCTCTTCTTCGGAACTTGAGAATCGTACTCCCTGAAGCAAATTTTTCATCTTAGGAAGAAATCACATGTAAAGACGTAAATGTGGACTATAAGCTTTCTTTTGCAACCTCCTGCATTGCCTTCATCACTGCTCTTCTTCGGAACTTGAGAATCGTACTCCCTGAAGCAAATTTTTCATCTTAGGAAGAAATCACATGTAAAGACGTAAATGTGGACTATAACCTTCCTTTTGCAACTTCCTTCATTGACTTCATCGCTGCTCTTCTTCGGAACTTGAGAATCGTTGTCCCTGAAGTAAATTCTTTATCTTAGGAAGAAATCACATGAACCGAGACCTGGGGTATAAGCTAGTTATGGACGCACCGGAATTTGATGTTCTGCAGGTAATTTGACACAAGGAGAAATTTGGAAACCAGCTCTTATCGTGATACAGAACCCACGACTTTCCATCGACGGGAAGTTTTGAATGCCTGTAATCACGAGCTACACGCATGCGTTGTACGTATTTGAACTCGATGAAACCTGTTCTGATTAGTCCAGGCGTTGGCAGACTGCGCAGTCGGAGCCCCATGCAGCTATTTTAATGCATAAGTGCGACTCTATTTAAACTAGTAAAGTGAATAATATAATATATATACGAAATAAAATAATATATTCTATATACAAATAAATATTAGTAAATAATATAATATATATGCAAAATAAAATAATAAATTTAAGCGAAAGAAAAATTTCTAAGAGTATATCAGAAAATAGTAACTTTTTCGATCATGAATTTTAATAAAAATCAGCTAAATTGTCTTAATTTCTCGACTTGTTTGAGAAGGAAAATAATGCCACAGCGAATTTTGACAAATTTTCAGCAACATTTTGAAATCAGCGGCAGAAATTTCATTAGAAACTGTATATTGATTATATATTTATATATATAACTATATATTTTTTTTGTGAAGAGTGTGTTTTAATTTTATTATTCGTACAAGTTAAATATATTGATATTATAAATTATATATTGCGATTATTGTAATATTCAGAATAGATAATTGAATTGCAGTGTTTTTAGGCTTAATTTCCAAAAATGTATGTTTCATAATACAAGTCGTTGACTTGTGACTGCGTAAGTATTAT
Organism: Araneus ventricosus; assembly: GCA_013235015.1. Lineage (NCBI taxonomy): Eukaryota > Metazoa > Arthropoda > Arachnida > Araneae > Araneidae > Araneus > Araneus ventricosus. The sequence goes on along the minus strand of BGPR01001882.1, from coordinate 25,295 downwards.
TTTGGTAAATATAATAATAAATACGGTTCTTTTCTAAAAAAAAATACTGCCGATCCCTGGACTAGTTGACCACATAATACTCCTCAATTAATCTGAGAGAAATGGCATTATTTAATTACATGTGAAAAATATTAATAAAGTTTCATAACTTTAGTATTTTTTTAATAACAACCATTGGCAGGACAGGATTGTATTATCTCGCCCACTTTCACGACCTGAAATTCCTGTCAAAGACGATGAATTAATTCTTCAGTCGCTAAGAATGGACAACACCCATGTCGCATGATTATACCGCATGTTAAAGACAGGTTGTATTTCTATTTGACATTTTTAGCCTTATTTGCTTTTTTTAAATTGAAGCCTAAATTGATGACAAGTAAAAAGAAATTTAACTTTAAAAATTCGTCAGCAACTTTTAGTGGAACGCTATAAACAAAAACTACTTTTTGAAAACTAATTTTGTTTATAAGTAATGAAGAATCTGAGTAAGTACATTCTTTGAAAAGTTTCAGCAGTACCGATATTGCTTTAACCCTTAAATGCCCAGAGTTGTCTGTAAGCAACATACCCAATTTTGTCTTCTAAAATCTTGAAAATAAGACTGAAGCTCAAATGCCTGTTGTTGTCAATAGGATACACATTGAAAATTTTATTAAATCAATTTACAACATAAAGATGGCAGCCGGAATGCTGATAAAAAATAAAAATAAGTTGACGTTTTTCACTTGAGGCTGCATCTTTTTTGCTTTGTTTGTACGCTTGAGATTACCTTATTTTATTCTACAATGTTGAAGGAAATTCCTTATCCTTATTATTAGTTATTAAAATTGATATATTTAATATTACAGAATTTTATCAAGGATTTTCTTTTTCTGAAATAAAGACCAGTTAAAGTCAGTTTGTAACAAGTCATTTTTAGCCATAAACCATCTTAAAACAAAATTGGATTTTTTAAAGTATTTTTCTCATGCTTTATTCAAGAAATTAGAGTAAAAAAATTAATTAATTTTTAAAAAATCTGTCATTTAAGGGTTAAGAGACCTTACTTGAGTGCAAGACCCAAAGATTGAGAACCCTTTGACCTAACTGAGCAAATAAAAACTGATCATTAGCATCTTTCAGATTATTCACATATTTTATAAGAAAAAAATTTGTGCGTTTCCTCTTCTTTTGAAGTTAAATTTGAATAAGTAATTGTTTTCGGGTTCAAAAACGAAGGAAGCAAATATGCAATCGATAGTATTGTGTACTTTTGGCGATCAGATTGTATGTCAGATGTGAGAAATTAATGAACACGAAACGCAAACAACTCGAACAGCTGCTGCAGTTTGTAACGTGTAAACAGGCTTCTGTTCTTCTTCTTCTTCGACTTTATTTCCTTTTTTTTATATTTCTAATAGCTGGATTCTCTTTCTTCTTCCGCTAATATTAAATTCCTTTTTAGATTAACAGTAAAGTAGGCTAATCTGCAACGGACAGATACAAAAATTCCAAATAAAAAAAAGACTTGAAATTTGTTCTATAGTTCAATTCTCAGCCTTAAACAGTTAATTTATACAACTTTCCTTCAAGTTCAGAACGTTCGCATAAAAACGCTACTCAGAAACAAACATTTGGAACTTTTTTAAAATGTTGCCAATAAATTACTTTTCAAATAATTTCTTTAAAATGAAAATTCTAATTCTTTTTCTTAAAAATTCATCAATGTGGTACTCAAAATCAATTGTTCGATTTGTTCTACCCGAAGAATCTCGATAGTGGGCTGGAAATAAAGCCAAATGAAAAAAGTTCGAATTTTCGGATCCACGAAATACTATGGAGAAGTTGTGCCTGGCAGCTGCACAGATATAGAAATCACTAAAAATGGTTTCTATGTATGGGTAAATGACCCTACAAATGACAAAAAATGGTCCCCATTCAAATTCGGGTAATTGATCATTTTATCTGACAGCTGTATGATCGGATAAAAATAAATTAGATATTACTTTAAATCATTGGTAATGGAATCAATTCACGCTCATGTGAAACACTTAAAGTACACTGCTCCAGCTTAATTTTAGAATCCGGCACTCTTCTTGTATGAGGGAGAAAGGACGTGACGTCACAACACTGTGTAAGACAATGCGTAGTTTGATATTAGACACGCGCTGTTACATTTATTCAGTGGCGTAGCAACGGGAGGAAAAGGCTGAGGGTATGGATGCCCTGGGCGCCATTCTTAGGGGATGCCGTGGATGCAACATATTAGTGCGTTTATGTCAATTTTTAAAATTAAATGTGGAGTGGGGTGTGAAATAATATCACCACGTCCGGGCCCATTCACCTTTGTTACGCCACTGAGGGGGCGTGAAAATCACACGATGCCCTTGTTCCACTTATCCTCTCTTCGCCACTGGATGTTGAAAAGACAACAAATACAGGGGTTTTTATTTTAATCTCATTGCAAGTGTCTTTTGCTTGCAGGGAGTAGTGCCTGGGAGGCAAGGGGCGTTTGCACAGTCTTAGAGAATGGAGACAAAATATAAATGTGTATTTGTCCCTTTTTTAAGCTGAATGTGATGAGGGTGCGAAAAATAATATTATTCCCCAATCGCCACTTATCCTCGCCACGCCACTACATTTGTCATGTGACTATGATGAATTGCCTCCAGCGCGATAGGAGAATTCTAAAAGAAGTTAAATAAAGAAGAAAATATATTTTTTATCAATACATTCAAAGCAATAAATTATTCAGACCCATATAAGTAAAATAGGTACCCAGAAATAAAAAAAAAAGCTTATTTTATCTATTGCCCATTTAATAAGTTATTTAATGATACAAACGGTAATAGTAAGGCTATTCGCTCTAAAAAAGAAAACTACATCTCCCAATCTATACGACCATCAACGGCATTTATTGTAAATTTTGCGAAACTTATTCTTCCATTATAATGAGGCAAAAAAAAAAAAAAAAACAATAACTTGATGCATCCTCCATTATTTATAATCTTCAAAGTACGAAAAATTTTTAAGGAAAGAACGAGGGGGTGAATTTAAAGATCCAAAATCATACTTTATAGTAATTGCAAAACCGCCCGGGCAATTTTTCCCCCAATGCACTCCATCGTAGAACCACTCTTGCGTTCGATCTTAAAGTAAAACTTAAAAAGTAAAGTGAAGTGAGCGTATGCAAAGTGAATTTTCTGGCGTATCAAATACCTCGAAAGGAGCGGTTGTGGTTTATAAATTCTGAACGTGCCTCGTTGCAGCAAAGGCACACCTTCCCCCGTTGCCAGAGCCAATAAGTTTTGTGCACACGCATCGTCTGATAGCATCGCAATTTCGCGTTTGTTCAAAGGCCACTGGACCATGAACGCAGAATTGCTTATTAACTTTCTGGACAATCTTTCCGGATTTCCCAGGTGGAGAGAATGAATAAGACAGTTATCGAGAACCAATGATCGTTTGTTGCTTTTAACTTCTACCACCCGCATTGTTCCTTATGCACTTTCTCGTAAACGAAATTTACATGGAATAAGTATTCAAATCGTGAGAAAGTATAATCTCGAGATATTGATTAATCTCCACGTTTTAGCAGAAGTAAAGAGAGGCCTGATGCAAAGTTGATTTGCGGGGCCTTAAAACAGATTTCGTACAATGAAATAATAATTTTTACAACAATAATTTTCTAATTATTATATTTCTAGGTATATAATAGGAGTAGGAATATAGTAAGGACCAAAGGAATACATGAAAGTGATAAAATATAAAATATTTTTGAAATTTTGGATTTGAATAGTTTTAAATTGTTAATAATTTTTATAAAGTTAATATTTCAGTTACAGAAAAAAATGGTTAATAAATCAAAAAACAAAAATAATTGCTTTATAAACGCAATTTGGTTTGCGACTTTCCTAAGTAAGGATACGATATGTGAGATTTCATTGATAATATCTCTTGGTTAGTTAAAAAATATTAATAACAGTTAATTTCTACATTTATTCAATGAAAGATTGCATTTTGTCAGTAGGGTTAATCAGCAGATTTTAACTCATCCATATCAACGCTCTGATTGTAAACATAAATGCAAGGACGCCGAGCATCTTAAAACAAATTATTTATTCTTCCTGTCCACTTTTTCAATTGATTCATTTTCACTTTAAATTCGACTTCTCTGATTATTTCGATAATATTTAACAGGACGGCTGATATTCATCATCCCTGTTTAACGCATCGAAAAGTAGGCTTAATATAAATCGCATTCGTTTGTTTACAGTTGCAAATTGAAATCAAGTGATCCAGTGTTGCCAAATCGTATAGCTAAATAAGGCGTTTTTCGGGAGCAGCACGCGAGAAATATTTATATAGATATTAAGGAATCGTAAAATCAAATTTTTTTTCCAATTCACTATAAAGTGGCCCCACTCGTATGGAATCAAAATTTAATTAAATTATTCGATTAACAGATAATTAAGTTCTGAAAATATTAAAATACTGTAATGAAATCGCGGACACACTAGTGTACAAAATTTAAAATCTGTAACACCTCAGGAAGTTAGTGAAAAATCGATTGCAAAATTCCATCTGTAAAACGTGAAATAAGTTAAGTTAAATAAAAGTGTATAAAAACTCAATGATCCCGATAAACGAAATTTTGTAACTGGTCTTGTCACATAAATTGAAGATCTGTATCGAATTTTGGAGCTAAATGGAAGAGGTAATTTCCATAAACCAAACTCATTCTTCACTACCGTAACATGCTAAATAATAAAATACAAACTGCATGCTAAAATATTTTTGTAAATATAAAAAAAGCATTATATTCATAGAGATATTTTAACATGTGTATCATCATTCATATTGATTGACGATACACAATTTTAATTATTGTATCAAGCGTTGTCGTCAGGGTGCAGGCGTTGGCAATGATTATTATTGATTGAAATTTAACTGAAAATATATTCAGTTACATAACTTAACTGAATTATTACTGATTGAAAATTTTAATTTAGAATTCAGTTAAAAATAATAAAACTAAATTCGAGACTTTTTTTTTACGGTGCGTCTGCAGAGATTTTTGAAAAAATTTATTATTTTAAACCAAACTAGAGTAGGGGAAGATTGGACATGTATTTCGTCTTATTACTCGGCCTTATTGTCCTTATTTGGGGGAGTGTTGCCACTCACTTGTTGGGAAAAATTTATATACATTTTTAGTTATTGCGCTTATCCTCATGCGCGTTGCGACTTAGCCTAGTGAAAAGATTAAATATTTTCACAAGGCTAAGTGGAAGTCAAAAATATTTTTGAAATCAAAGAAAAATAATTTGACTGTAATAAAAAGGGCATGATTGAATAGACAATTTTTGAATTATCAAATAGCTAAAAAAAAAGTTTCAGTTCCCTGAAAAAATTCGAAGTTATCAGCATAAAATGATAATTGTAAAATGAAAAAACTCCGGTAGAGAGAGCAATACATCGGTGAAACTGGTAATTTTTAATATATTATGTTTTTTAAATGTCCCTCGAATACATTTAGTTACATGTCACCTACACATCTTTTTTAAACACAGGTTATAAGTCACATCCATATATAGAGATATATAAGAAAGTCGAGGGCGAAAACACTCCCGTTTTCCTGCCTTGTAGTGTAACCATTTGAAGTGAATTTTGACTGAACTTTATTTCTATTATATTCGTTAGTTTTGATGCAGATCAGGTGTTCTGTGAATGACTAACAGTGCTGACAATGTATAATTCCTTTTGATTTATATCCCATTCTTAACTTTCGTTGGTTCAAGTAGGTCAGCGAGGAGGTGTTTAGTAGTAACCGAAATCGAACAGTAGATCATTCTTCAACTTGATGAATGGAAAGGCGATTGTTAAAAAAAAAAAAAAATGGAAATCATAATTTGAATGAATATGAATACCAAAGAATATAAAAAAGAGAGAGATTTGAAGAATAATTCATTAATCTAAATTTCATTCTCTTTTAATTTTTGTAAAATTGTATTAAATTGAATTATTTAAAATGATGTTCAAAATACTAAAATGAAATTATATCAAGTTTTCTATTAAAAATCGAATTGTTCTTATGATAAATGGTATTTTGTTTTTTGGTATCTTAGTTATTTGATTTTAAATTGATTAAACAAAATAATTTCCTCAATACTTTTGGAGCATATTACGGTATTGAACTGGATTTTTTTATATAAGTTGATCTATATGTCTAGCTGTGAAGTTATGAAAAAAAAAATTGCGCTACGTTTCGCATATGCGCAGTAAAAAATTACTTACTACAAATGCTCATATTCCCTCTAATATTCAATTTTTTAATTCAAATTTTAATACAATTCTTCTTTTACATATTGTCAAGTATTCTGTAAGTTTCGTACAAAAATCTGCATGTTATAATAGGAAAAACATGCGGAAATATTTGGGTATCTTCTCGAAAATACGTGCTATTTTTATGAAAAAGCATGTAAGAATTAAGCACAACAAGCATAACCATTGATGAAAGCTACATCTCGTTATCAGCTTTCTGTGAAACAAGGTGGGTCAAACTCCATTTTCGCCGTGATCGCTCTCTGGTGCTCCTCCGTAATGGCATGCGCAACCGAATCTTCACTGTATAATCTGAGTTCCGACGATTCTCAGCAACTGATTGCGAACAACAGTATCCATATTAACTCCAATTTTGGAGCATCTTCAAAATTGTGCATTATTTTTGGACACCAGTGTACAGTCAAGCCAAGCGAAAGCAATACAAACGAATACAGCCTAAAATATTAACATGCTACTATGTTTTCTAATATAGGAAGTTAAGTTCATTTGTTAGTAAAAAAATTGCTTTTTTGATTACAGTAGACTCAGCTTAATGTGATCATGGTTAATGTTATCATTCGCTTTATATTATCAGAAATCTCTGACTCCGAACCATCGTATTCAAATGTACACACAATTATTCGTTTAGTGTTATCAGTTTTGAAGTAGAGAATTGAGAGATCCCTCATTTTCAACCAGCGTTAGCGATTGACGTTCGTAGAATTTCTCGCTCGACTTTTAAGGAAACATCTAGGGGCCACTTTCCCCAACACATCCCAAGAATTTCGGGGTTTATTTTTCATGACCTCTCTTTGAAGGTCGTCCATTTAGCGGGCAGGGACGTAACCGTCGGTAATTGTCAATGAACCTCCTGAAGGTACTCAAAAGGAAGAGTATGAAGAATGGATGTCCATTGACGAGGACATTCCAGTAGCTGCCACACTAACAGACTTGGAAATTTACCAAGCAAGACCAAACAATAAAAGTTGATGTTTCCGACGGGGAGGAATGTGTTGAAGAAAACACTCGAACGAACGCCGAATTGAGGCAAACCTTTGATATTTTGAAACGCGGCGAGCAGCATCGTTCAACAAATTTTAAAAAATAATACGAGTACGCACAATATGAATTAACTGTTAAGGAATAATTGTCGTCAAGCAATAATTAATGAATTTTTTTATTGTTATTTTTGAAATAAATTATAGATAGCCCTGAGGTAAGTGTTTTCTTTTCCATTTTGTTTCTTTTCCCTTCATGTGATAAAAATGTAGTTGACTTTACCCAATTCGGTTATTGTTATCAATTGGTTAATGTTATCAAAATTCATAAGTCCCGAAGTGATCACATTAAGCTGAGTCTACTGTATCTGACATATTTTTCCCTGTTGTAAAATTGTCGATCGGACAATATGTTGTTTTCCCTGCGATGAAGAAACCCGTGCTGGGAAGCATCTTTTACAAAATCAGTTAGTTACAAAACTGTTAATTTAAATTTAAAGCACTCATTCAATAAGTATTCAACGATTTTCTGTACATTGAGTGACGTAAAAATCGTTACGCACAAAATGAAACGGCTAGTGCATCAGTGAAGCCAGAGGATAATGCAACGATGCTCCTCAATGGAAGTTTGAATCTCTTTCTTTCTCTTTTTTCATTTAGGAAGAAGTGCAAATGTATTTTTTGAATTTCAGCTCGTTTTTTCGGCATTTCACCCCTTGCGGGTTAACAGGAGACGTCTGCCAGACACAACGCTGCGGGTCCTCCGTACTTTTAGTCGTAAACCAGGAAGTAGGGAGATTTATGGTGTTTTTAACCTTCTGTGTGCAATCGGAATTCATCAGACAGCTCTCGTCCGAAAACCTGTATCGGACACAATTAATTTGACAAGATCAGCACTTGCTCCCTTCGTCTCTCTATCAATACGGAAAGGGATGCTAAAATGACGAAACCTGTAAGTTATTAATTATTCGAGCCATTATTCTTGCATCAGATCATGTAATTTTGCTGCATACGAGGAAATGATGGACGAGGGATAATTTTCACAATTTTGATGTGGAAATATTCTATAAATTACTATTGAAGTTTGATTTTATTTTTGATACTTTCAAAAAATTTTTATCTTTAAGATATTCAGTTTTTAAACAAATTCGGCGATGCCTTTCTTCAAGGGTAATGGCCCACTGCTGACAAAAGATGCTTTTTGCCCACCCCACCAGGGGTGGCATCAGTGGGGTGCCCGGGGGCCAGGGCCCCCTGTTAGGAATGCCATGCCCCCCCCCCGTCGGGGCAAATTTTTGTACCCCGTTCACACAACGATATATTTGACTACTAGATAAATAGAGATCTGGCGAAAATTAGAGAAGGTCATAATTATGCCCCTCTCCTTGTACAGCAGGTCGTGCCCCCCCCCCCCGTCGGGCCGACTCTAACGCTACTCATTCGCCCCCTCATCATATTTATCAACTTAAATTCAATAGAGGCAAAGATTCGGGCTAGATTATTAAACTGAAATTGTGGGCGACTGCCTAGTGCAGTGCGCGAACTATTTTCATTTCCGACCCAATCACTTTGTGTAAAATTTTGTCGCGACCCCTCTGGAGGTCAGATAACCTTAGTTGCGACCCCTCTGGAGGTCTGATAACTTTAGTCGCGACCCTCACCAGGGATCAGCTAATCTTGGAGTCGCACCCCTCTGGAGTCTGATACTTTAGTCGCGCCCTCTGGAGGTCAGTACTTTGATCGCGACCCTCTGGAGATCAGCTAACTTGTCGACTCCCTCTGGAGGTCTGATAACTTTAGTCTGCGACCTCTTGGAAGTCCTTAACTAGTTGCGACCTCTGGAGGTCAGATAACCTTAGTCGCGACCTCTGGAGGTCTGATAAGCTTTTAGTCGCGACCCCTCTGGAAGTCAGCTAACCTAGTTGCGACCCCTCTGGAAGTCAGTAACTTATGCTTGCGACCCTCTGGAGGTCAGATAACTTTAGTTGCGACCCCTCTGGAAGTCAGCTAATCTTAGTCGCGATCCCTCTGGAGGTCTGATAACTTTAGTCGCGACCCCTCTAGAGATCAGATAACCTTAGTTGCGACCCCTATGCCGGTCGCAACCACAATTTTTGAAGAAAAGCCTTAGATTTTTTTTATTGTCAAATAAATTTCTTTGCATTTAGCGACGCACAAAAATTTTCCCACTACCCCTTTGGGGGTCACGACCCATGGTTTGCGCACCACTGGCCTGGTGGACTTGCAACTTCGGGAGCCCTGGAACCTCCAACTTTTTTTTTTTTTACATATTTTTAATATAATGTAATTTTTTGCTTTAATTTGACTTACAAGGGTCATGTACTCGTACGTATTCAAATCAAAATCAATAATGTTTTAAATTTCAGTACATTATTCTTAGGATTATTTTTCCCCCGAGTTCAAATGTGTTCAGTGTAGTTCAATTTTATTGGAGTTGGCTGACTGACTCTCACGTCAATAGCCCTCACAAATTTTGTAGTTAAATAATTAATATGCATTAAAAAGTTTCGTATATATATATTTTTTACCATGTTGCTTAAAATTACTTTTAAATTTAATTTTTTTATTTATTTTATGCGCAAATTATTGAAACCAACTCTCTTGAAGGTGACTCGCAATCGCATACTTTTTTTTTTATTTCAGCCTAGCCTTCTTCCGCGACAAGCTTGAACGCCGGAAATACAACATCAACTGAATCTCTTATTCATAATTTTAAATTCATGGCTCCCTTAACAAAGTAGTTTTAAGCTTCAAATTGTTTAGTATTAAACAAAATAATAGTTTGTAAAGTTTAGTATAAAACTTAACAAAGTTGTTTTTTCTTTTTTTCGTTGCCTTGTACTTGTTCTGTTCCTTGTCTACATTAACGCAAAATACGCATTTGATTTCAACATTATATTGGCGCGACACATTTTACGTCCAGCAGCATGCTAGTTGGCTTAAAACACGCTGATGAAACGAATTACAACATAGCAACGATAATTTTCAGTTTACTGGATTATTTCATTATATACTCACTATCTTGAGGACTTCCTTTACAGATTTCACAGAAAAATTGATGAAATAAAAGAACAAAATAAAATCCAGTATGATGTTTTCTTAGCTTTCAACAATAGAAGAGAAACACGCAGTTAAATATTTGTTTAAACAATGAAAACGATTTGAAATGCGTTGCAACAATGAAAAGTATTGTTATAAATTATGCCAAAAAATATTTTTAAAATTTATTAAAATTAAAGAATAAATTGTACGACAAATTAATTGATATCATTGAAAAGCTAATTTTTTGCTCTTTCAGGTGAAGTGAAAATAATTTTTGTGCCTTAATAATATGTTCGGAAGTTATTAAAGAAAAACACCGAAATTTCGCTTAATTTTCAATTAATTAAAATTTCAAATAAAGGACGCCGAGATGCACATTCTCACCCTCCAAAGTTTGTTTGTGCCAAATTTCGTAGCTCTAGGTCCAGCGGTGTACCCTGTAGAGTGCCAACGCAAACACAGGGACACACACACATTCACCTTTATTATTACTAGAGATCGTTTAATATTTGTTACTTAAAAACTGATTATATGGACTTTTAATTAAAAGCAATAGAAAATATCTAGTTTTTAAAGGTGAAAGGGGGCGACAGTCCCTTTGCCTATGGGCACCTGCAGAGCTTAATCTATCTCCGGCAAAGATATTTTGCCTCGGCAGTGCCCCCCCCCCCCCAAAGACTGGTGCTGAGGGAATCGATACCCCACATTGCCACTTCTCCGCTGTACCTCTTCATAGCAGATGCAGATGGAAACTTACGTAAAAGGGTGAAGGAATCGTTATTGAAAACGATCGATCATAATAAATGTAATAAACCCAGTTTCTAAAAACACACATTTATTAGTGCGCAAAAAAGTAGACTTTTTTTAATTTTAATTATTTTCTACTTAATAATTCCTCATCATAATTATCCTGAAATTTCAAATCAAAATTTTTTTCTCAATTCACTACCAGCTGTTATCAGTCGTATGGAATCAAAATTTAATTAAATAATTCGAATAACTGATAATTAACTTCCGAAAATGTTGAAATAGCATACTGACATCGAGAATGCTTAAGTGTACAAAATATAGAACTCCAGCAAATATGAAATTTGACAAAAATTTATAATTTTGGTGACAAGACCAAACACCAAATTTCATTTATCTTGCTTGTTGTGTTTTTGAGTTATCTCTTTATTAAACATACGGACAGACAAACAGACAGTCAACCAATTGATGGATTTGGTCCAACATTTGTTATAGGCTTTCTGTTGTTGTAAATCAAACCATTTGCCAAATTTCATCTATCTTGCTGTTGTGATATTGAGTTATCTTATTCATTTGCATACAGAAAGGAAGACAGGCAGAGGCCAAATTTTGATAGAAATCTACAACTTTGTTGTCAAAATCACACTCCAAATTTCAAATGTCTTGTTCGTTCCATTTTTGGGTTATCGTTTACACAGATATACAGACGTAATTCCAACAATGTTTTCCCGGACTCGGGAAGGTCTAAAAAGGTGGAGATTCGTCAAAATCTCGTGGCCCAATATCTTAGACAGTTACAATATTATCTCTTTATATAATTCGGTACGAGAGCGTTAAAAAATCGCATTTGTTATCATATTACTTTTTAGGAATGGTAACGGCGTTCTTGTTAGGATTTTTATAATTTAATTCTTTCACCATGAGAAAATAAAACTTAAAATTTTGCACAATGACCTTTTTTAAGAGATAAATACCTTTTAAGAGAACTCATAGCAAACAATCGAAAATATGCTTGAACTTGAATAATGGTAATTAAAATAATTACCTACCAGTTCGAAAACTCCTGCAATTAACACACTCTTTAAAAAAAATATGTCAAATGTGGTTATTTCGTAAGCAGCGGTATTTGCTGTAGACCGACAGCAAACAAAATGTATTCATTTTGTCTATATACAATGGCATAGGGAGGGTAACTAACGTCCGGGTCATAATATGATTTCTTCATCCCGCCCGGCGTCATCATCAATGGCTAGCATGTTGAAATGGCGCTAAGACCATAACATGACTTTTTTACCCCATTCGTCATTAGTGGCCTAGCAAGCGTAAATAATGCCCGGGGCATGGTTTATTTTCAAGCCCTCTCATAATATTTTGCTTTAAAAATAATATAACCTCAGTAATGATTTGACGCCCCTTAATTCTGGCGCCCTGGGCATCAATACCCCCCGGTCGCTACGCCACTGTCTATATACGCTCAATATCAAATTTTTTAAAGATTGCAATATCTTCTCGTTACATACGAGAAAGTTAAAAAAAAAAAGAAATGCTCTTTAATTTTTTCACGATTCCAAAAGCCTTTCTGTACGACCCCATTTGGGGTCATGACCCATAGTTTAAGAAGCCCATTCCATCCTATCGTTCTGGAAATCCAGAAGGAGCGTTCTGTAGAAGCAGGGGGGAAAAGCTGCATAGCACTGTATGCAGTTCCAGGAATTGCAAACATTCCTTTCCGAGCCCCCACTTTTGAATATCTCGACCCCCTCCGAAAGGGGAATGCCCTGTTCCCCGCTTTTTCTCGTCTGCAAACCCTCCTACCCACATGAGGCGGGTAAACAAACGGAGAATGTTGAATTTTGGGAAAATAAAAATGACGAAAATAGATGAGCAGTTATTAATGCTTCGGCGGTCGGGAAAAATGTGCTCAAATCACTTTTGGGAAGTGTGGAAAGTGCTGCCGAATATTTATACACGAAGGGAAAATCAGGAATGAAATCACACGCTTCATGGAACTTCCCAACTTTTCCTTTATTTGACTTTCCTTTTAATGAATTTATCCAAAAAATTGTTAATTTAAAACTTATTCAGCTGTATTACAATCATTGATGTCATTATTACGTGTCACCAAGAAAAAAAATCGATGATGGTACGAAATAAATAAATAAATAATAATAAACGGAACTGTTATAGAAAACATTATGATTTTTGAGAGCAAAACGATTGAACCGCTTTTACTTTCTCGTATACGAAGTATGCAAAGAGAAAGTTTTGTAATCCTTTAAAAATTCGACGTCGAGATTTTGATGAATCTCCACGTTTTAGACCTCCCTGAGTTCGAAAAAAACATTTTATGTCTGTCTGTTACTCAAACATTGAGGTCACTCTCTCCCCCTGTAACAAGACACTTCCAACGGGTTTTTTTGTAATGTTTTTCTCATTTGTTCTTTCCTTAAAAATGTTGTATCATTATTTTATAGTGTTTGGTATTTAGAATGTCTCTTTGCATATTCACTTGGATTTATTATTTTATGTATTTAATTTGTTTTATATTTTATGTATTATTATTATTCTATGGGGTTTTTTCTTTCTCAGTAACGTTTTTACGCACGCTCATCCAAACTGCAAATCGGAGATTTTTATCTCTGGAGTCAGGGGTATGTCGTAGTGTAATGTAATGTGTCTGTTAACTAAATAACTCAAAAACGCATTGAACTAGACGGATGAAATTTGGTGTGCTGTCTTTTCATCAAATTTGTAGATTTCTTTCAAACTTTGGACGAATTCCGTCCACGGGAAGTCTGTCTGTCGATCTGTCTATTCGCGTGTACGTGAACGCGATAACTAAAAAAAAAAATAGCGGCCTAGATAAATGAATTTTGTTATTATCAAGCAGTGGTGGCGCCATCCCTCCCTCCCGTCGGGGAAAAGTTTTGTACAGGCTATTCAACTGTAGCTGATAAATAATAATTTGGCGAAAATTTGAGACCAATTTCATTACCTCCGTACAGCAGGTCGTGCTCCCTGACGGGGAGACCGTGCCCCCCCCTATCGGGCAAATCGGGCCCCCCATCGGGCAAACTCCAGCGCCATTCCTGTTGTCAAGTGACCAAAATCGTATGTCTATATTGAATTTTTGACCCAATCGATCGAAAGGAAGGCTTTCAAAAGTGCGTACCCTGTTTTCTACATAATACTACAAATTGTAAGTCTATATTGAATTTTTGACCCAATCGGTCGAAAGGAAGACTTCCAAAAATGCGTACCCTGTTTTCTACATAATACTACAAATTGTAAAGCATGGGAAAGTCGGAAGAACGCGTGGGGCGAGAAAATCTAAATTTGCCTTAAGTTATCAGTGGCGTAACGACCGGGCAGCAGGGGGGGGTATAGATGCCCCGGGAGCCAGTTTTAAGGGGTGCCATGGAGTCAAAACCTACTCCTTGTGTGCCACTTTTAATGCAAATTATGATGAGTAGACGTAAAAATAATAGCTCCTGGCGCCGCTTGTTAAGCCACTGATGACGACTAGCATAAAAAAATCATTATTTTCCGGGTGCCACTTACCTTCTCTACGCCACTGGCCGTGGTGACAAAACATTAACGTGTTTATGTCACTTTTTAAAGTCAAATACGACGAGGGAGTGAAAAAATATCATGCCCATGTAGTAGCTTAATTATAGCTTACGCAGCGTTTAAGTATTTTGCAAATATCTTTTTACACCATTTATTTATTATATTTGATTTTATTCATCGTGTAATTTTATTGGCAACAGTGTAGAAGCTCGATGGCATTTTTGTTTCGGCGTTCGAATAATCATTTGATTCCGATGTCGATAGATTGTCGCAAAGCTTAAAATAAAACGCTTTCTGAAATGGAGGATTTGCATTTCTTGTTTGATTTGCTAAACAAATTTTGTTGCTTCTTTCACGCTTAAAATAACAAGAAGCCAACATCTGTTGCACAATCCAAGTCATTAATAATGATGGGATAGGGTGAGAAATCATATTATGAACCGGGCGCCACTAACCCTAGCTACGCCACTGTAAGTTATGAATAATTTTTACAGAATTATTCAAAATTTTCTTAAGCATTGCGATTGGCAACTCGGTCGCAAATAAAGAGAATGATTTAAAATATCTACAATATTTTTCTTTCAATGGCAACACTAAAGACAAGATAATCATATTTATGCATGGAAGCATAGTTTTTAATTAATAAATAATTAACTATTTTATTATTTGTCACAAAACCTTCTCTAAAATCTTCCTTATACTCCATGCCATTCTGGAGCAAAATTTGTTGAATAGTTTGGATTTCTTTAGTTTTCAAACTATTCATGCATTTCACTTTGATTACATTGTTGTTTATAGCAAAAGAGTTAAAGATAGCCGAGGACAGATTGTACTGAGCGGGCGCAAAGGAAGCATAGTTTTTAATTAATAAACAAACTTATTATTTAATTAATCGTCTCGAAACCTTCACTAAAACCTTCTTTATGCTTCATACTAGCATTTGTTAGCAAGATTTGATGAAAATTTATTCCGTAGTTTGGATTTCTCTAGCATGTAATTTAAGCGATTCATTTTTATTTATGTAGATCGTAAGATATCTTTTGAAGAGTATAAGAGTTAATCTCAATATCCTCGCTACTTGCAACATCAGATCGTTATCTTTTTTTGTAAGAATATTAGACATGTAATCCGCATGACTACGATTGTCAGAAATCTCTGGATTACCAAGAAAACGCTTCACTACCCATTTTCTTATATTAGTGACAAGATAGAGAGGAATGAATTTCTAGGATAGCAACATCAATGATCTTTTAAGATAGCTGGTAAGCAAGATTCAGATTATACTTAAGGTTACAAAACGTGCGGATTTTACGCTCACATACTGACTAGTGTAAGGATCTTTAAAATGTCCGGGTTTACGCCAGGGAATGCGACGAGAGAGAGATTTGGTTGTAATAGAAAAATTCTGAAGTATTCGAGAAAGTTACAGATGAAATGCTAAAGAAATGAATGAAAGAAAATTCATTGTTTACACTGTTGACATCCATTATTGGTGAGGAAATGGATGAGCCTCCTTATCCAGACTCCAGTTCAAACTGAAAATTAAAAGCTTTGCCAGTTTTGTTTTAATTCTGTTTTTCATTAATATAATTTTGAACTACTAAACATTAATAAACATTTCATATTTGCATTCCAACGTCTTTATTTTTTTCCACTTCCTGAAACGCTGTGCTAATGCCGTGAAGGAAAGTCGTTGGAAGGCAGCTTTTAAATTTTATACTTTACTTTGAACCTCCCGGCATGTTGAATTTGAATTTTTTAAAAAATTATGGTGACCCTGAGTATACCATCCCTTAACAGCTATCTCGGGTTCTATGTTGGTATTAATAGCATGTATGTGAAATAATGAGGTTAGGAGAAGAGAATCCGGAATTCTAAGTCGTGCTTGTTTTGCTGTGATAATGTTTATAGACTGGATGCTATTTGCGAATTGCGACATGCATGATGCAAAGATTGTTCAACTCGCTCGACGGGGCAGACCGTTGGAGCTAGAACTAACTACTGACTTCGGCACGTACTGACTTCTCGGGTAGTAGCTGCTGACAATGAAAGGGTTTCCAAAATTTTAATCAGATTTTTAATTAAAAATCAGGTGGAATTTTAGTGTTTTCTTCAATATCAATCTTCTGAGAATTCATGGCACTGAAACTGTAGCTATAGTTTTGGCCTTTTTTTGTGGGAATGTTGTTGGTTCTTTCTAATGGATTACCAGATCATAACAAAACAGTTTATTTAGATGATAACATAGAAGACAGGACAAACACTACAACAGTACATTAGGACAGAACAACAAGTTAAAATGAACGTTGTGACCCTTCGTCGCCAGCAACATAAAGTACAATGAGAATAAGCATTGGGGNNNTTCGTCGCCAGCAACATAAAGTACAATGAGAATAAGCATTGGGGACCTTCGCGGCCAGCAACATAGGTAAGAATACACTCTTTATGGAACTTTCGTTGGGATCCCGGCCTCACTCGCCGCGCCCTCCGAAATGTTCATTCACCCTTCGAGTTTGCAACTCGACTGATTAAAAAAAAACAATCCCCGACCCTCGGGGGAAGACAGCGCCCTCCACCGGCGAGTACTATCTGGGGAGCTCAACACTACAGAAACTATTTTTACAACTCTTTCAAATTTAAAAAAAGTCAGTAGTATCACTTTTATTTCTGTACATTTTTTCCTTAAAATTTAAAAAATATTTTTAAGTATATTTCACAACAATAGTTTACGCTGTTTTAGTTACTGCATTTATACACACGCACGTTGAAACGATATAAGATACTTTTTATGTGTGTGTGCGGTATCGTTGCCATATAATTACGAGTGAACTTTAAAAAATAATTTAAATATAGAAGAATCAAGTCTAAAACACTAACATGCTACGATGTTTCGAAGCTGAGGTTCGTATCTCTCTCTCTCTTTCTTGCTTTTATCGCACTCAATGACTCAGGCATTGACACTGAATGAAAATATGTATTATAGGTAATTTTTTTTATTATTATTGTTGCATTTATTGACGTCTGTTTCCACGAAGGTCCCAAGAAAACATTTGTACATTTTTAATCATTAGATTTATTTATTGCTTATGGACACTCTATTTAGTGTCTTGGCCATAGATATAAATGTAATGTTATCGGTGCAGCCATTTTCAAAGGCGAATGCAGACTTTCCAAAAACGCAAAACATTTTTTATTGTAGTCTTGAAATTGTTTTTAAATTAATGAAACGCTATATTAAAATTTTTAGAAGATATTTTAGATGGTTCCATTCCATTATCACTTTGGGAAGATGGCGCCGATCACAGGTAAACGTCAAATCATAGAAAGAGGACGCTAACAGATTTGCCAAAAGAGCAGTGCAGAAGGAGCAAAAACCCCTATACTCTGTGTCCATGGTCGAGGGCCCTCTAGTGACCAGGAAACACGAGGGTATTGATGGAGAAAAACATAAGTGCATTCGTGTCACTTATCATGAGGGAGAGAAAAAATGTCACGCCACCTAGCGCCATGTATCCTTTCTACCACTGATGACGACTGGGAGCGAAAAAATCATACTATGCCCCGGGCGCCCGTTTATCTCGTTACGTCACTGGGACCCTCCGGGCCAGGATAAAGAAAAAAAGATTATTTCTTATTTTCAATAGCATTTATTTTTATCGAAGACAAATGGGACCCGGCATGATTGAACTCTATTTTTACATTTATTTTCTCTGAATGTAAAACCCACACATTCTCATTATATTAACTGAAATTACAGTTGGGGGCTTGAAATCAGATTTTTGTAATAATATGGGACGTAATTGGGCAACCGTAAGAAAGACTTCCGTTCGCTGATTGGTCACCACAGTCATAATTCTGAAGGGGGCCGCAATTCAGTGTGGTGGCCCGTATGCCAGTACTTTGCTCGGCTCTCGTCGGCACTGGACGCTAATATAGCTGCTGGACTTTTTATAACATCGAAACATTCAAATTAGAAATCTAAGTTCTTTATCACAGTTCTTTAACACTAAGCTATAGAAGAGATTGATAAGGAATTGCTGACTGTATTTTTAAGAGGCTCGCGAAGCTTATCAAAACAGAAGTTCAAGCTATTAAAGTGAAAGTAATTGTATTTGAAAGACGCGGATAAAAAGGGTTAATAATAATAGATATATTTTTTTAAAAAACCTTGGTAATTAGAAAAAAAAGTGATACAAAATTCAGGCTGGCACAATTGAAGGATTAAAAATTCTACCAGCAGGCATAAAAATCGTTTTCCCTTATAATAATTTCTTAAGAGTTCATGCAGGAAACTTTGTGAAATTATAAAATACAAGGACAAACAGTGATCTGAAAAGAGCATTTTTATACTCCATTTGAAAGCGTTTAGGTGCATAATACAAATACACAATCATTTTTGAGGGTACATTATAGGTGGCAACCTATTTTGGGAAGTTTGTGAGAAAGTTGATGAGAGGGCACTACAGATTATTTGCATCAGAATAGAGAAGGTCAAGAACGTACGAAAAGGAAATTAAATTAATTTTTAGAAGAATTTTTTTGTCTTTAAAGAATGGCAACCGTTTACTAAAACTGAAAAACTGCTGACTTTGACACCACAACATATCTCCGTACCTAAAATCACAATGTGATTTCTCACCAGTGTAGTGAAGACATGTGTGGATGAGGAGCAGTCCGTAGCTGTCTTAGACACCACAACATGTCTCCGTACCCGAAATCACAATGTGATTTCTCACCGGTGTAGTGTAGACATGTGTGGAAGAGGAGCAGTCCGTAGCTGTCTTTGACACCACAACATGTCTCCGTACCTGAAATCACAACGTAATTTCTCACCAGTTTGGGATGGACATGAGTGTGGAAGAGGAGCAATTCCTAGCTGTGGCCCGCTGGATCTCCCTTATCTATCTAGTTGATTAATTTTTTAACTTGATTTACAAGGTCTACGAGGTCTTTAACATAGATAATAATGTTAATCACAATAGCAAAAGTAATAATATTTAACACAAATAGCAATAATAAAGAAATGAAAAATAAGAAAAGATAAACAACTATAAATAATGCATAATAGCTAAATAAATTACTAAATACTACGAAAATAATAGACATACAGAAAAATAAATGTAAGATAAATGATTAATAAATAAAATAACTATAATAAAAATAATAGAAAATTGTAGATAGATAAAATTTTTAAAAAATACGTATATAAAATGATAAATAAATAAATATATTTATACAGTTTAAAAATAAAATAAATTTCTATATAAATAAAATGTGGAAAAGAGAAAGAAAGAAATGAATTAATAAGTCTTTATAAAAATGGAAAGATATCTATAGATCTATTTAATGTATATAAATTTATAATTTATGAGTTTATATTTTTACAAAATCGTTCTTCGAGGGCTAATAATAAGAGTGCCGTTGTTCACTATGAAAATTCATTATGAAACTGACAGACTACTTCCAAAATAAGTTTCAATGCCAGTTTTGATTCATTAAGAATAAACAACCACAACAACAAAGCTAAAACAAGCCTTCTTCAGATCACTTTTTCACTTCCCATCGTTCTCACATAACTACTGTTACTTATAAACAAAGGCACTTTGTGCAAAGAAGACAGACAGAGTTACCACCCCCACTTCCTTCCTCAATACTTTTTAGAGCGAATATTATTAATTGACTTAGATGTTAGTGCTGAATAATAAGTGTCCATAAGCATACTTTTTGGATTGAAAAAAAAATGCGGTTATTTTATTTTATTTATTTATTTATTATCATTTTTTTCTGAAAAAGATACGTAATTTTACCGGAAAACTTAAAAGGAAGATATGTTATTGCTTTCTTAAATATTTGCACAAATTATCCAAAATTATTTCATTTTTAAAAACAAATACGAGTTATTTGTTTAGTTGGTTACGTTAGTTTTTCAACTCATTAATTAATTGGTAAATAATTTTTTTGTTATAATCCATCGAGAAATTTTTCTTATCCCTACACCTTTCGACTGAAAGGAATAATAGTAATATAATGGTAGAAAAATAATGTCTTTACTTTTTAATTTTTATATGATTTATCATTTTATTAAAATTCAACAGTCAAATGATAGAAAAAAAATATATATTGGATATCTCTACTATGGCGTCCGTAAATTATTATCAATTTCAGTTCCGGAAACGTTTCGACAAGATTCAAACATCCCTTGCTGGAAAAGGGTGACAATTTTCCTTTGTACAGTATGTTTGATTTTAACCCACGTGTGCTTTTCACACACATAGTTATACAGATAGTCTACAAAAGAATAATTAAGAAAATTCTGTACATAATAATATCAGAAGTACGTTCTATGTTATATATAATAAAAAGGTTAATGTATTTTTTTCATTAATGGACCGTTTTGAATTACCCTTAAGATGGATTTTGTAATTTTGGACAGTATTCAGATGACGAAGACGACACCTGACCTAGCAACATGCTCTTTAAACTTCTCCACTGTATCAAAAATGAAACGTTTCGCCCCCGACAACAGATCTTACGTGCTCCAGATAGACCGATGCGACCAAAATTGGGTGGATAATGGTCCCGAAACCAAGATTCTACTACCAGAAGGGCCGGATTTATACATTTAACAAATGTAACAGATTCATACAACAAACAAATGTAACCTAAACCAAAGCACTTAATTCTGCGCTCTCTCCCCTCGTTCACACACCGCAACTGTAGAGATAGGCTGCATAAATGTGCCGCCAGTTTATTTAATTTGTATAGATGCGCTTAGAAAACACTATTTCACCTGGTACTTTAAAAAAATACTGAAATTTCTAAATTTTTTATTGTAATTTCTTTTATATTTGCTCCCTCTGATTTCAAATAAATATGGAGAGTGGTGAAGGGCGTGATTCTTGTGTCTCAAATCCAAATTTGAAAACTGATACCTTATCTGCTGATGCAAGTGTAAAGAAATACGCCAGTTCTGGAAGATGTATTAAAACACCCGAAATATTAGATCTTTTAAATTGTGTGAGTTATAGGTTTGAGTGTTTCATCGACCCTCAAAGGGGGGACAATGTTGCGCAAGCAATCAAGCAGAAATCCGAAAAGGAACTGCAGTGAACTGAGCACTGAATGATGTGGGTAGTTCGGCAGCGTTGGTGTATCGTGATGTTTTTAAAAGAGTTGTAACGTTTTTACTGTGTGTGGTGCCTTTTGTGTTCATGGTTTGTGCTTGTGTCAAATAAAGCAAGTATTTTAAATGATGTGTCTGCTTGAACTGGTTCAAAGTGCTAGAACAGCTGGTAGCTGCTGAGAATCTTTATATAACATAATGGCGTCCGCGACAGGACTTGACCTATGTTGGCCCTATGCCAGTGGCTGACTGGCCAGGTTATCAGCTTGTCCGATGGCAAGCGGGTTCCTGTAAATATTAAACAATATGGCCTCCAGGCCCATGTTCTCCAAGGTCTAAGTATAACCAAATCTAATTAATATGGGCCCCTTTTGTCTCCTGGCAACTAATATGTTCCAATCCAGTCCGCCACTGCCTTATGGGAAATTTGGTCCTGCCAACGGTAGGAGCTGTAGAGCGTTTTGAACGATATTTTCTCATCACCACGGCACATGAGGGAATTTACAAATAGTACACCAGCCTATAAACACCATCGTGTTAATATTATATCCATTAAAATTATATCCCAATAACAAAATACATTTTAATTGAATTGTATTTGTTATAACGTTTTGTTAGATGGAATAACTCCAAAAGAATGTTAAATGCATCATTTTTAAGCAGACGATTCTTACATTATATTTACATATGTGTTTGCGTGTTTTCTAATAGAAATATGATGAAATTATATAGAAACAGAATAACACAAAAGGGACTGGAACAGTTCCTGCTTTCAACAATACATGTACTTAAAATATTAAAAATCTACAATGGATAGTTGAATGAAAATTTCGAATGCATAAAGTTTCGAATTTAATAAAAAAATAATCTATGTATTTAATCATTATTATTTTGATTTGATATCAAGGTAATAGGAAAAGACCATAGGAAATCTGGCCCTGATTACCGGGCTATGGCGGTTCTATATAATACATGAATAAGTGGTACAGAGGCAAGACAGATCTTCGATAGAAGCTGGTCTCGAAACAGAGATTCTACCACCAGGCCATCGCGGTACTAGATACCATCATGGATAAACAATACACGCTGCCAATATTAAACTTTTATTTTTACCGACGACAAAACGATTTTATGTGCGTCACTCTCACAGGCCTTGAATGAAAGCTGGCCCCAAGAAATCCTTTTACTGCCGCGGTCTTATATAATAACAGATATGATAAAGCAGTATATAAACAAGTAGTATAATATAATATACTATTTATACTATAAAACATATAATATTGTCATTATTAAATTATTGCTTGTACCTACAACAAAAGATTTTACGTGCACTAGGTTCTCAAGAACGGTGGATCTTCGGTGTAAGCTGGGCCCGAACTAGAGACTCTACCACACCAGGCCATTGCGGTACTAGTAGTATTGATAAATAAACAGTATATTCTGTTAACATTAAATCATTGTTTGTTTGTAGAATAATTATATATTTTAGTGTATGCATCTTTGAAACTTGAGGTGACTAACATTTTTATACAACTTTCAATTTTGTAATTTATTTTTGAAATTGTAGAGTAAATAGTGATTTGATACTGTTGATGACTGTTGTTACAAAATAGGTCATTTCAAAAAGGTAAAAAAACTATCTATCGAAGTAAATATTTTTTTATTTTTTCTAGTTAACGCAAAGAATCTATAACAGAGAAAGCTATTGTAAAACAGTTCAAACGAAGCTTTCAGCTGTGTTTACAACAATAATAGGAAGTCATTTTGTTATATTGTAGGGAATTTGCTACATTGTGTTGTTTTGAAAATCTTTCGGAAAACTGTGAATTGCATGCTTCAATGTTTCGTTTCTGAAATAACCTTACACGCGATGTGATTTGAATAGGTTTATTATTTTTCACTGCCTATTGTTTCCGAAAAGAATGATACCGAATACGAAATTTTCTTCGTAGAATATTTTTTTCTAGGAACGTTTTTAGCTGACACATTGAGTGATATTCTATGGTTTCTTTTGCGGATTAATGTGTATAAAATCCGAAAAGGGTTGTTTTTTTTCAATAAGCAGAAAAGCAATCCCAAATATCTATCTATTAACTTTACTCATAATACTAAACGTATTTGTATATTCAACTCTCCTAAGCGAAACTAGCAACTCATGAGAAAACGAATGGTGCTAAAAAGTTATAAAGCTGAACGATATGGAAAGATAGGCAAACAGTCTTTAGTATAAACATAATTCTATCTCTATTTTATTAAAAAACTACATACATTATGCATTGTGCTACATACGCTGTATACATTAATTACGTATTGTTTTTAATATAAGAGTGGAAGAAACCCTTACTATCACAAACATCCGTATATTAGTTTAATTAATTCATATAATGTAAAGTGCCCTAAGGTGAAAAATATCATTTTTACCAGATGAACCTTTTCTCATAATTTTCTTTTTCCTATTTATTTTTATCATTCCTTTCCCGAGGCACGCAAATTTGAGTGCACTGGGCCAGAGTAATTCGTCGCCCCATAAAAAACATAGCTAGGAATTGGAGAGTCTATGACTCAAAGAAACTAGCACAAACTCTTGCATTAAAAACTTAAAATAAACGAAAAATGTTGTCTTCGCCTCGCTCCCATATCGTGTGGCCCACGGGTCATCTATACTTTCCTTGCCCACTTTTCTCTATGCCACTGTATTGATTACAAATGGTGTATGATTTGTGATGTTAGGCTGCTTAATTTTTGAAGCACAGAGGATACAAAATTTCGCTTATTTTTTTAAATGCAAGGATAATCAGAAAGATTGTTTTTGATGTAGTGTGAGATTATACTACATCAAAAGTGCTTGACGAGGATTGGAATGAAAAGACTCGTCGTCCCCAATTTAAGATTGATTTTCTTATATCGTCTTTATATGCATAACGGTCAAACGAAACAACGGTTTATCGAAATTTGAATTTCTACAGCTTATGATTTGCTTTAGGGAGAAAATAATGCCTCATCTAATGCCATGGTCAATTTAATTTCCTTATTCAGAATCGCGCTTTCAAATTAATTCGAAAATTAAACAGAAATACGACACTACACTTTCCGTTGCCATCCCACGAAGAATCCCGCCGAAAATAAGAAGGTATTGCATTTCGTGCAATCGAACCCTGGTATTAATGACCCCAAACAATCGCGGACTGCACCTTCCCAACTCACAATGCCACCCCTAACGAATCCACCCTCTCTCCACAAGGTGCCTTCTTTAGTCGAGCAAATATTCTATCGCCTGCGGCTACTAATATCGATCCGTCCGTTTTCTTTCTGTTCTGATCTGGCTCTCTCCCCCTCTCTGTCTCACCCCTCCCCCAAAGTCCGAAAGCTCCCCCCTTCTCACCCCCCGACGAACCTTCTAATTGCTGACACTGGGATTCTTCAGCAATCCCCCCCCCCTCCTTCCTTTTCGTTTTTAATCATCCAGGTTCTCCAACGCTTCACCAGATACA
>BGPR01001881.1:125038-213076 GCA_013235015.1 Araneus ventricosus | reverse complement strand
TAAGATTCAGTTGTGTAGTGTAGATTCATCTTAAAGGAGTTGGGTAGATGTTAAAATCAAAAAGTTTTTTTTTTTTAATTTTGTTCTTGAAGTATTTCTTTAAACTGATGGAAGATTACATGCAAATTTTGGATGATACTTTAAAGTAAATCCAAATCCAGACGAATATTAGGAAAATGCAGCACACCGACTTACATGATCATCATTAAACATGAAATCTTAAAAGTAGGATGTTAAAAGGAGGGAGGTTGGCTTATATACTTTTCAAACAGGAAATATCCTCATTTAAAAATTAAAACTAATTGAATTCTTAGATCAACAGCTTTAGTGAGACACTCAACATTAGTTAGTCGGGAAGATCAATCTCAGACAGTGAAAGTTACAGTAATAAGATTTTGAGAGACATTATGTTTGTTACAAGTATGCAAGTCCTGTGTGCCATCACTTTGCTTTTATTATTTTTGATATATAGTTTTGCTTTCTTACGAAAAATTATAGCTAATTTATTTTGTGTACACACACACATATTATTTATATATATATATATATATATATATATATATATATATATATATATATGCAGATTTTACACTGACACTTCATTTATGCTTTTTCATATATGGTACTGGCATATTTTTATTTACGAATGCAAGTAAAACACTCATACAACCTTTCATAGAATTATATGTAAATGCCATGTAGCTGTCAAGTGTCAGTGAATATTTGAGTTTGATTTCATCTCAATCAAGTTTATATAATGTAAATCCAATATGAAATCCTTACACTGTTAAGTTGTGTTACTTTTAAAATATCTTGAAATCTCTACTCTTTTTGCATATTTTAAATTAAACTAAATTAACTGCAAAAAATTTTTTTCTTGCCATCAATACAATAATAAATACACAGCCAGAAGATATCTTACCTAGTTAGCCTTTGATCCTTTCGCCTGGAAAGAAGGACATGACCAATTAGTATTTTTAAAAGAATACAAAATTTTAAATAAAAAAACTACATTTTCAAATACATTCGAATAGAAGCATCTTTGAAAAACACTCTAAGATAAAATCACTTTCGATTACATCATAACTGAATAGTAATAAACAGTTGAAAAAAACTGAGTATGCCTTCAAATACATACACATCATTTTTAGTAATTGCTCAAACCTATTTTTTCTATGCACAGCAAAATTTAACAGTGTAGACCTAAATTGGAATTATAAAGATAAAACAAAATACAAAAGCTAACATTCATTCTGATTCAATGCACAAAAGTTGTAAAGTTAGTCCATTATGCTAGTTAAAAGCAGCAAAGTAGCGAGATGGAGATTGCAGGCTGTCTTGGATAATTAAATCCATTGGCGTAAAGCACAGTGATCCTTACCAATTTACAGGTAGTAAGCCATGACCACAGTCCAGAAATGAAATCCAGAAACTAATCTCAATGGGAAACTTGAGCATTTTTTAAAAACAAGTGAAAGCAATCCGCATTTAAAGAAAAAATCATTCTAATTTCAAATATGCAAGTGAAATTTTACATACAAATTTAAATATTGAGGGCGAAAGATGCACTGAAATAGCAGGAATGATGAAGCAATCCAAAACTCACTCTCATTGGCCGAGTAGATTTTGACGTCACATGTATCTTCCTTCGCATACTTCTCTTTTGCTTCTTCTGTGCCATGTTTTGATTCCATGCATTTGTACAAGCTAACATTTTAGAAGTGAAGTTTTTGTTTTTTCTACTATTCAACGTTTAATTTCATAATGGATATTGGTATTGTACAAGGTAAATCAGATAATTTGCCAAGGATTGATTGTACAATGATGGCAAAGAAACGGGACACAAAACGCCGGCTTGTAAATTATCTCATAAGAAAAGCTGTCCGTACCTTCCCTTGAATGCATTCAGTAACCGGAACAAAGCTCTATACTATACCACAATAGACTTCGCCTTAGGAAAAACAGGTAGGTTTTCAAAAGCAATAAATTGAAGAGGGGCCTTCTCACATTCCGAGGAGACACCTCGATTTCTGTCGCACAAGAAAGAATGAAAAGCTAACAACCTGATTTTGCAAGATCTGCGAAATTTTGTATACCTACACAAAAACCCACCTAATAATAATAATAATAATAATAAACAGGATTATACTTATTTCAGAAGTTTCGTTCAAAATAAATTCAGGTATGGCATTTCTTTTTAAATATATGTGTGCCTTTGAAAAAATTATTTTATTTTATATAGCTTTATTTTACTCTGCTTTGAAGAATATAAATCATTTCCTTCATACAAGTATTAATTTTAAGATATTAGTTAATAATAAATAATAGTTAATATAAAAAATCTGGTAAAAATTATTTATATAAAGAAACCTATAAGAATTTATAATAATATTCAGACATGACCGAATGCACTAACCTAGGAATTTAAGGGCTACCACGTACAAATCGACAAACCCTAGATGTCCGGCAAGATAAATTTACCTACCTTTTTTCAATTGTAATAATTGATAAGTAAACTGACTTTTTGCAGACTGATTTTGATTTGAATATATTCATTGAATCTAAATTATTTATTTTGCACCAAAAATTCTGTGAATATTTTCTTCCACTACAAGTGAAAACGATTTTCATCATAAAAAAAAAAGTCATGAATTTAAACTTATATTTAAGATATTCAAATTAATTTTGAATGGTACTGTAATTTTTTAAAAAAAAGAAACATTTGAATATCCATGGAAATAATATATGCAGTAAAATAACAAGAGAAAGTTTTTCTTTTTAATCTTAAAGAAGTTGGGACAGCCTCTGTACCACCACCCCTCAAAGGGTTAAAATATAAATTCCATGTAATCAAATAGAAGGAAAAAAACTAATTAAATTTAACTATTTGCTTTAAAATTGATAATTAAGATATCACCTTATAGTTATATTTAACAAAAACGGATAGCAAGTTCAAGGCTGTTTTCTACTGTGCTTCATAATATACAATTTTAATAGGTATACACCGCAACGCATAAAATTTAGACAATGAATAAATTCACAAAGATTTCAAAATATAGTTAATCAATTTTCCTAACACAACTTCAGTGTAATGTGTTACATATGCATATACAATATATAATATTGTATATGCATATGTAACAACATCACAAAATTTACAGCAATGGTAGAACATTTCTCTTCTATAAGTGAACTCAAGAGATCTGCTGAGGATGTATGGTACAAAATCGAGCCCCAAACCATACAAAATTTCTTTTTTTCCGATAGAAACTCGTATTTATGAACTAATCAACAAGAATAAATGCACAATCAGGTTTTAAATCCTGTTTATTTTAATTTCATTTCATTTTTGTCTAAACTTTTGAGACAATGTTAATTTTGTTTTTAATTTCTTAATAGCTTGCAATATGCTCAAGCCAACTTTTATTGTTATAATATTGTATATGCAACACATTACACTGAAGTCGTGTTAGGAAAATTGATTAAATATATTTTGAAATCTGTGTGAATTTGTTCATCGTCTAAACTTTTGCATTGCGGTTTAATATAGATAAATTAGTCATCGGTTGCCGTTAAAGTTGTATTAACACATTTAGGAACAATACTTGTATCTTTCCGACATTATATCTGATGCGGCAGTTAGAAAATATAGAAAAAAAAGCAAAATCTCTATAGCGAGTGAACGGGAGCTCTCCCCTGTTTGTGCATATGTGACGTCAGACCCGCTTTGTGCCAAATTGGATCGTTTTTCCCGCATCATCTGACAGACGAACTTTGATTGCAAATATTAAAAAAACTGCCAAGAAATTTTTTTAAAAAATGTTGCTGTTCATTCTGAAGCATTTTTAATCAATTAGAATTTTTTTTTAAAAATGCTGTAGTCCCCCATTGTATAATAGTTATGTGCAATGATAGCAGTAGTCTGCTATTACTGAAATTTCCTATTACACAAAAAAACTGTGAAAAATCACTCCAATTGAAAAAGGTTTAAGGATAGGTTCCCAACCAGTGGGCTGCAGATAATGTATTAGTTAGCCACAGAACGCTAGTAAGATTCCAAGTCAAGGGGAACTTCAAGAGTCAGCCTTCTTTTTTTTGCTTTATAAACAATATATTTTTAACCCTCTTACAGCAAGCTTTACTAATTACTGACATATATATATATGTGTGTGTGTGTGTAATAATCTCACTTAATTTTATTTCAAATTCTAATAATATATATTTTAAAGTCTTAATGTATTCCAAAATCACTTTCCTTAAACTCCAGTTTCGTTCTATTTCCCATGCTGGAGGTATATTAAATCTCTCGTTTTGGCATATTTATTACTAAAAGAATATTTTAATCATTTTCACGTACCCACCGAAAATCATGATGCGTCTCCTTGGTGCTCGACTTTTCCCCTAAAACTCTTACGTAATTTATTAAAAATAGCCAATATTCACTTCACTTTGATCATGTGTTATATTGTTATTCTCTTATCTGAGAGAATCGGGGATTTTCTGTACACTTTTACTAAAAACTTCAACTAAGATGTTGGTATGTCCATCACTCTCCAAAATATTTATATAATAAAGCAAAGTGGTTAACAACTCGGCTGTTTTATAACTGCAACAATGAAAACATTATATATATATATATATGCTTGCATATTTTTAATTATAAACTGGCTTTAAAATATTTTTACACAACATGTGGTCCACACAACCAAAAAGGAAAAAGGTTGGGAACCGCCAGTGTAAAGCATTAGTGGAGATGGGAAAACTTTCATGCAATGCTCTTCTGGTTTTCAATTAAGATAATTGCATTGACTTGTAACATTTCAGCAACATTTGTTGAAACTGTTACGTTTTTTTATCATTAATTAGTTCCCACTTTAATTAGTTTTGCTATTTGAGGATCACAACAAAATATTTTAGTTGAAAACTGGGGGAATAAAAGGTCTTCCACCTGAAGAGGAGTAAGGGAGTCAGGAGAAGTTTAAAAAGCTCTGATCTAGCATTCCTTCTTAAGCAAATAATAACATTAACTATTTTTAGCAATAAATTCTACATGAAAATTTGAGAAACTTACTTGCTTCTATGCCTGTCATCAACAGGTGGAGAAGGTGTAGCCATGGGACTTGGAGGTGCATGGCCTCTTCCCTGTGAAAGTAAAGGAAGACTAAGAGCACCATGAGCTACAAGAGGATGGTGAGATTGCTGCTGAGGTTGCTCACCATTTACTGAAAAAGAAACAGTAATGTCAGAAATAATACAAAAATAAACAAAACAAAACAGAAATTTATTTTTAAAAATATAAAATTTAAGCACTGTAAAAAAAAAAAGTCCATAACAATCCTTATATTCTTACAAGAAATCTGATGTTATCTTTAAAAAAAGCTAGCTCATAAAACTGACAGTTTTCATCGTAAATGTTTTGTTGATTGTAAATTATACTTCTGTTTAAAATTTTCAGAAATCAATGAAATAAAATCATATACTAAATAAGCCAACAATTTTCCTCATAGTCTATCTAAAAATTTACACAGCTGCAGAGGACATCAATTTTCAAAACAAAGTACCAGAAAAAAAGACCATTGTTTTAGAAAAAAAGGTTATAACTTAACAATAGGCCAAAAAGATTCAACGTAATAAAATAAAAATTTATGCCATCAACTTAATTATCACAGCCACTGAAACTAACCCAGCAACTAAATGTGCTTTCTTTTACTGAAATTCAGAATGATTGAAAATACAAATATTCTTTCTATTGAAAGTAGTTGGATTCATTATTAGTTATTTTATCTGAATTCTAAGTAAATTTTAGTTTAGTCGAGTTATATTAATTTCTTGTTTCGAAGCAACACGAGGGCTATTTTGCAGTGGACCTCATAATTTTGAACCGCAGTCGGATGAAGAGGACGACACCCGAGCTGGCACCGCCTCTCCAAATTTCCGCACCATACCAGCAGGAGGACATTTGACCCCCCCTACATATGATTTAACGTGCAGACCCAATACACGACGGATCTTCCATAGAATCGGGTCATGGCCTAAGTAAATTTTAAACTACTTGGATAGCTAAAAAAATATGCAAAGCTTTATTAAAATAACTGGTCAATTCAACTGTTAATCAAAAGATCATTGAAGTCATGTTCAGTTTTAAGACAGTAACCATGAAACTTATAATTAACTTAACACAAAAATCATGATTGTTTGTTGTTCTTGAAAATTAACAATTAAGACTCACAACAGCCTTTTCACAAAGAATTTGATCCTCTTTGATATTTTGGTCTTTGAAAAACTAAAAACAAAACAGAAATAAAGCCTTTTGATAGTTAAGAAGAGGCTTATAATTTAAAAAAAAAGGAATTTTATTTTAATTTCTGCCTCAGAGTTCCCACTCTTATTGAAGGAAAAAATTCAAGGACCTTTCTAAGGAAATTCAAGGAACATAAAATTATTTATTTTAGACATAAAAATGCAAATGACAAAGTTAAATCAAATTAATCATTTGCATTTCTATTTCTGAAATAAAACTGATATGGATCTACAATCCTAATGATAAAACTAATTTTATAAATTTAAACTATTTAAGTTGTTGAATTATTGTGTTCGCATGAACACAGACTTCCATGGTTCTATGCAATTAAATAACATACATTTTGAAAACGGATTTCATTATAGAGAAAATCAGTTATCGGCATTTAAAACAAAATTCTGTTAAAATATATTAGCTACTTTCAAAATACATTAGAATAATTGCAGGACTGTTTTACTGGATGGAGAAATAACCTCTGCAGCTTTTACTCTATTGTCAAATTAAGCTGTCTTTCAATAAACGAACAGAGAAAGGATTGACAGCATTCCCATATAAACACTCTTTTTCTGGTGGTGGAATTCACAAATCAAAATCAAGTCACAAACTGGTTTTCTCTTCTGTCCCAAAAAATATTGGATGGTCAATTTGCTTGTTTTTCCAAGGACCCAACAAAAAATCCGAGTATTTTTACAGGGGCCTGAGTAAGGCAAATAACATTCTAGAAGTTTCCAATGATTTTCAAGGACTGTGGGAACCCTGTGCCTACGGTTAAACAGCACATTAGTATATGGATCTTTTTCCCATTACTCTGCAGAAATAATTCGTAATGATAATTTATTCAATGCTGCTTTTTCTTTTATACTTAGTAGCTTCTCAATTTTATACAAAGAGGATTTTTCAACTTAATTTATTATTTAAAGTACTTCAGAAACATCAGTATTCAAGATTCAATTTTCTAACTTGAAATGAAATAATGTAGAGGTACAAAAATAATTCAGAAAACAATATTAAATTAAAAAAAACTTGTAATAGGAAATGGAATTCATATCAATCCAAAAAGTGTGTTCAATTCTATTATTTCAAATATTATAAATACACAATTCTTTGAAACATTAATTCTAAGATACAGATTCTATTAGAAACAAAAGAGATGAACCCACAAAACAAAACCAACCAAAATAGTAAACTCACAATTTACTGTAATGCATCTATTGAGCATTACCAAAAGATATATTAGATAAAAAATTGAATTCCCCAATACAAAAAAATAATAAACAACAACTTTCAAATTTCTGTATTCATCAGAGATGAAATAAAGAGAAGGAAAGCCTTTTTTCTCCCTATAAAAGAACAAAAAGTATAATTCAAGCAAAATATTGGGAAAGAAGGAAGGAGAAAAAAAAGAAAGAAAAAGGTAAAGAAAAGAACTACACACATGCTTAGCTTTTAAAGACATTAAATGATCAAATTGTAACATCATTAGTTTTCGAGCAAAGGAACTGAGCCTGCAGTGCATTTCCAAAAAGTACATCAGTGAATTTTCCCATTGCTGAGAAACGATGGGGAAGAGGGCCGATCAATGTAGCTGAGTGCTTGCCATTAAGCGAGAGAGCCGCAGCGCTGCTGCAGCTGGTGCTACTCTGGAAATTCCCATGCTTCAGCAGGGAAGCATCCACTTTCGTTCCCTGGTGAGTCTCAGCTTTAATCTGCAGACTGCTTCAAAAACAGGCGCAGCACATTCCTGTGAAAAGTAATTCTCCCTACAGCTGCGCTAGTAGTCAGCTGCCAGTGCAGAAATTTTCTCTCTCCATTACACTGAGCATTAGGTTAAGCGAGCATTTGGTTGCATGAAACTTTTGGGATTGGACTCCAGTGTAATTTTTGTGCTTTTGATATGTTTTTTAATGAATGTTAATTTTGTGCTCAGAAAATAAGATGGCATTGTGGAGTCATTTTAGGATGGAGAATCTTATTTAAGGGAAGGACCCAAAACATGTTTTTAACTGCAATTGAAAATGTCTGTTCAAACTGATTAATGGGGATAAGAGTTTATTCTTGTTTCAGAAGAAACATTTGTTGATTTTCAGAAACAATTTTCTTTTTTAATATCGGAAAAAATTAAAAATTCTGAAATTTTGGAAGAAAAAAATCCTGTTTCTAAAATTCTCTCTGAATTATATAACAGATAAAAATTGAAATGATGGTGTAACAATAGTTTCAACTTCATGAAAATGATCCCCTTATGTTTCAAGGAAAATTGCCAAGAGTATTATAATTATTAGTCTAAAATAAGTTTTCCTCAGAGCATTTTTGATGCTGGACAATTGCTTAGAGTATTATATAAGAAACATTAAATTTTATTCTAAATAAATGTATTAATGTTTAGCTTCCTATTAAATAATTAACAATTCAATGAAACTTTTAGGATTTGAGAAATAAGTTTTCTCAAAGTATTTATAATATTCCACAGCACAGTGATTATCAGAAGCTATTCGAACAATGTGAAAATTTTCCTCCCTCTGTTCAATGATGCCAACATTACTTTACAAAATTTTCTCCACATTAGAAAATTTTTCATTATTAAATATAACAAAAATTATCTAACTTTTATTGTTAGAAAAATTCTTAAAACCTAAAACAGAAGACGAAAAATTGCAGCCATATTGATTGTTATCAATTAACTGCTCAAACATTTTCTGTTGTTTCGCGCAAATATGGTGTCACATTGAACTAGAAGACTAGTTCAACTAAACTTAAAAGAGACTAGTAAACAAGGAAAACAAATTGTTTGAAAAAATTACACTAGCTTAGTGTAATGAAATATCATATAGAGGATTTAAAAACACAGGACCAATTTTATGGAAATTAAAAATAATGCATCCAAATAATAGTGTACAAAAGAATTTTTGCAATGCAACCACAAGACAAATCTAAAAATGATTTATAGGAATTAATAATAAACAGGATGAAGGAAATTTAACATCATAGAAGGCTGTCAACAAATTAAAGTAAGCCACCAAATTCAATTCACTAAATGATTATATGCCTTAAAAATTATGTATTAACCTTGTACATTATAGAGTTAGAAGAATTAAATTATTTGCAAACTGAAAACACATCTTTATTTACAAGAGAAAAATGCATCGAGAGAGATGAAGAAATGCCAATATTTAGATAATGGATTAGAGGAAACATAAAATATCCTCTTAAAACTTCAGACAAAGAATCAGAAAGTGCTTTTCACTTTTTCCCAAGTAAATGGAAGATAAGGTATGTGGCAACTCTGACAGCTCATGAAGTTACTATTTTTACCCTCACATGTGGAGTTAATTAACAGGATAAGGTAGTAAAACTACCTCACAGGTGATAATAGGAAAGACATATTAGTTCCACAGGGAGAGTGAAATCCTAATCATTTAGTGGGACAGCAGATGTTAAAGTCTCTGTACTGCACATAAGGAACAGGTTAATTCTAATATCAGCCCTTTATTTGATATATTAATAATAGATAATGATATATTAATAATAGATTTAAAATAACTTCAGCTCCTCTGTTTTATTTTGTAATCTTTAAGAAAATTACTGAATTTAACAATTATTCAAGTAATTTCATATTTATTGACAATTACAACAATTGTATAAATTATTCAAAATCTTTTAGAAAATTAAGTTTTAAAATATTTCATATGTTTCTTTGCACAAAGTTTTAAAGATCTGATTTTCCTATGAGCTACATATTTCAAATAAATAAAACTATCAAAATCCAATAAAACAATAGTATGTTGTCTGCTTTTAACAGCTTAAGAACCAAATTATTTTTTAATTTTCTCCCAAAAATTTTCTATTTTTTTTTAATGTCGATTTGAAAAGAAAGAAAGTAAGTTTGAGTTATCTCAGGATAAAGGAAATTGCATACATTACGTAAAACAAATATATTCAGGTTAAAGCCTTAAGCAGTTAAGTGAAATTTTGTTAAAAAAAATATGAGAATTTATCAAACAGATTTGCAAGATACTTTGCTAAACTGCTCGATTACTTACAATTTTTAAAACTTTTTTTATAATTATTACTGGAGAACATTTCCACATTATAAGTGTGCAGGAATGAAAATAATTTTAACATTTTATACATTTATAACCATTATGATAATTTTTTATAGAAATTTTTCAAAATGCTGAACATGTTTATTTATAGTAAAGTAGGTAACATTTTATTATTTGTAGATATTTAAGAAAATTAACTTATAACAGATATATATTTTTTAAGTTTAGTCACTTAACGACCTAAAAGGGTATTTTTCATATTATGCGCATACCATCTGGTGCCTTTTTTGCATTGGCAAATTTTCTTGGGGTACTGCATCACCAGTTTGGTTCGATTTCTTTCATAAGGGTAGTTGAGCTCGTGAACCAAAATGTGCCAGTATGGCCAAAAATGTGTGGTGTGTATATATATATAAAAAAAGATTCATTCCTCTAAAAGATAACATTTAAATTTATTTCTGTTAATAACAAAAAAAAAAAAAAATTCTGCGAGATCATACAGAAGCTTCCTTAACAATTCTAGCATAAAATGTAGAAACATGAATACTGGCCTCAACAAAGAAGCATTTTGATATGAATGAAAATCTATGCATCTTATCTTAATATAAATAAAAGTCATTGTGGGTATGTGGGTGGGTATGTGGGTGGGTATGTATGTGGCTATGTTCCACATCTCCTCCTAAACCAATGGACGGTTTTCAACCAAATTTTGTACACTTATTATTTAAGAGAAGGGGAAGACACTTATGAACTTTTCCAAGTCCCAAAGTTAATTAAACAGTCAGTTAATTAGAAAATAACCGAAATCGTTTTTCCGCCGTAACTTCGGAGCAAACTGTCCGACAAAAAATATTTTTATACCATCTTAAAGTTCAAATTTTTACCTTTTCAATGATACTAATTTTATTTCTCTGACATTTTCCCTTCGATTGTTATTAATTTTTAAAAGTTCCAAAACTTTAAAATGCGTGCAGACGATTTTGAAATAACGAATATTTATAGCTACTCCGTTGCTAGGCAACGGTTAGACTTTGAACTAATTCACCTTTATTTCCAGCTTGGCGCTTGATACAGTTGCCAAATAGATTTGGCGATTGCTTAAATCGGAAGGTTACCGGAAAACGGTCTATGAATCCAAAATAAACAAACCAGGATCGTCCATTGACGTATATGATATGGTTGTCAGAGTTTTTATAATAGGAAGGTATATTTTGTCTTATGTATTCTTTTAAACAGTAGAAGCAGATGACATATAGCATGGTGGATGATATATTCCAAAGAGCAGATGATACCATTGAGTACAATGATGTAATTTACAGTAACAGAGAATTAAATTAGTCGTCCAATTATGTATTATCAACCGTCAGAACTTTTGACTTCCCCTTTCTATATATAACGAAACATTTACATTCATAAATTTAAAAAAAGTAGCAATTCAAATTCTTCGCGCACGAAGTCGCGGGTAACAGCTAGTATTAAATAAGCTTGTTTATATTTTTAAATTTCCAATGTAAAATAGTAAAAATAAGCAAACTTAAATAGATACCTTTTTGTGTTGGTTAGAAATAAGCATGTTTGAATGATAAAATTTTCACTTAGAGATACATTTTAGTAATAATGATATCAAGAATTTTAAGCAACTTAATAGTCACTGTTTTAACTACCTAAATAATAAATGCCAGTTATCCAGCGGGAAGCATTAAAATGACGCTTCTTTTTTATGAAGAATTCAACAAAATACTTTCTTTTACATCAAGATACTTCTTGTTCAAATACGTTTTTTTTTTTTTAATTCTTTTGCAACATAAATGGTAATAAATGTAGAGCTTAGAGAATTTTTAATGGTTACCTGGTTTAGAAAGGAAAAAGATTTATTTAATTTATTGCTATGACAGACATTTCCTCAAATTTTAACATTGTGGTGATGATTTAAAATTGTTTAGGAAACAGAGAAACAACTGTAAAGATAAAAGAAAAATTGAGAGGTAAAAAAAAAAAATGAAATGGTATAATTGATGTAAACACTCACAAAAAAAACCTGAGCCATGATGCTAAAAAAGCTTTTCTGAGTGCAGTTAAAGGTGTTAAAACCAGGGAGAGTGGTCTCCCCTACACTTTCTCATATACTTTACAAAAAGGTGTCATTTTCCCTCTCCCTAGGGTAGCCATAAGTCCTGTATATATGGGACTGTCACCGTATTTCACTACTCAGTCCTGTATTATTATTTATTCTGTTTTCTTCCTAAACTCTGTGTCATTACAATTTTAAAATGACATGTGCCCAATTTTATATTTATGTGAAAGAAGAAAATTATATAATTAAGAAATTAAATCAGCTTTAAAGTGTGACTGGGTTAAAAAGGAAAGCCTCGCATATTTTTTTTTATTATCCTACATGTTTATTTTATAAGATTGCATTATCGATTTTTTTTTTTTTATCAGAGTAAAATAAGCTAAATATGTACCCACTCTATTCATGATTTATTTATTTAGCATCTAAACGTCCCGTATCAGTGCTTGGCAATTATGGCAACCTTCCTTTCCCCACATCGATAAAAAATTCGTATCTACTGTAACCCAGAATGCAATGTTTATCCACTTGTTTCTTTCAGCGCGAGTCAAGGTCATGTTCCCCAAGATGGAAATAGTGTGTTTAAGTATTAAAATTGAATAAGCAATTTCAACGCCTTTATATTAACCGATTGAAACAAAAATTGGACACAAATCTGCAATTAAGATTAGAAGGCCATGTAGCAAATTTCATTTATCTAAGTCATTGTCTTAAAGTGTTATAGAGTTTACAAGCATGCAATTATACAGACCGACAGTCAACCCTTTGATGGATTTGACCCAAACTTTTATACAGACCTACATTCATGATGATAAAACAGTGTACCAAATTTTACCTATCTAGCTATTCAAGTTTTAGAGTTATAGTGTTCACATGACCACGGACAGACAGATTTACCGTAGATGGATTTCGTCCAAACTTTGACAGAAACCTACAAATTATGTGTAAAGATCACATACTAAATTTCATCCCCGTAGCTCTAATAGTTTTCGAGTTATCGTGTTCACAGACAGACAGACATAATTCCACAGTTGCATTTTTTGGACTGAGGGAGGTCTAAAACATGGAGATTTGTCAAAATCTCGAGTTCGAATTTTCTTTTTACAATTACAATACTTTCTCTTTGTGTACTTCTTATACAAGAAAGTAATAAAAAATGAAAGCTAATTAAGAGTTCTAGAAGAGACAGTACTGCTTCTTTTTTAATAAAATTTGGGGAAAACTAATTGTTTCAGCTTAGCAATGAAAGTTATATTTTCTCTCTTGACAGCCAGTTTTAATGTAATGATTCCTTGAAGAAATATATCATGGAAAAAAAAATTTGTAGAAAATGAAGCAGTTTTACCTTTCAGTACTTTCATTTAATCCACATATTGAAATATTTAAGATTGTTAACAAGTGATTAAACACATGTTGACTTCTGAAGTTTGTATTTCTGTGTTAAATGTAATTCGAGAGTTCAGATGTTATTCATAAATCGACGGCTTGTGGGCATTATATAAATTCAAAATATTTAACATTTGTCTTACACTAATAAAAAGGAATGAAAATCATTGCTGCAACACATTTACATAATGCAATGCTAAGAACAGTTAACATTAGGAAGAGTACTAAAAAGATTGTAGGTATGAAATTTATGGTTGAAATAATCATAAACTGAATCTGTTGAAAAATAGGAATTTTCACATTTCATTACTAGTAATATTAACGCTTTTGCAAGCCACAGTGGCTTGAATTTCAAGATAATTAATTTGCTTAGTTAAAAAAAGAAATGCAGATACAAAAAATGCTAGTTCCCGAAGGACCAGAGTGCTGGATGGCAATTCATTCCCAGTTATTATTTTGTTAAATCGCAAAATTCTCTTAATTAAATTGAATTTTAAGTGAATAAAAAAGAAATATTTAAAAAATAAAACAAAAAAGGAATAAAAACTTATAACTATATGAATTATAAGATGTGAATTTTTTTTTTATTTATTTTTTCTTTCCTTCCTTTGTCTATCCAAGCAAATACGAAAAATCTTAGAATGATATTTGTATAGGCTAATGACTGGAATTAATTTCAATGCATAAAAATACCTAACTATTAACTTATTAAAACTGAAATGATTATGACGTCAAATTATATCACTAGGTGTGTGTTAATTGGACTTCCTATATGTGTAGTTACAGTCGGACTTCCAGCATTCATTGTTGCAGCTGTTTGTGATACTAGAGGTCAGATATTGCATGATTATATTTACACAAAAGAATAAAAACTGAAGGACTTTGAATATAAATATAAACAAACACTCTAATGAATTATTAAGTGAAAGACATGTTAGTAATTTTGCAGAAGTAAAAAATAGACATTTTCATCAGAGAATTGAAGTCAATACTTTGATCTTTTGTACTTTTAGTTTATGATGTGGCACAATACGTTTAAACTAATGGAACAAACAACACATAAAAGAACTTAATCATAGAAATAAATAGGTTAATTCATAAAATTACAGCCAATTGTGAGTGTTTCAAATACTGTTGTTAATGCTGTATGTAAATTCAAATTTTTTTTTTTTTTTTTTTTTGATAAATTCAACAGCTCTTCTATCGGACAGCTTATATTAAATTTTTAGAAAAGCTCAATTAATTACAAGTTCATGATTTTTTTCATTGCATTCTTCTTTCAAACTGTACAGTTCAAGTAAAGTAATAAATTGCAAGTTATGCTTTAGCTGAGAGGTAAGACTTAAAGGAGAGAAAAAATATATGAAGTTCTTGAAAACAAAAATAAAGTTATCTTTATAAAATAAAAGATGTGGATTTCAATTTCCTCCTAATCCTAAAATGATTTCTTTGTTGCAGTCGTTAAATAAAAAACACAGGCTGAGTTATATACTAATTTTCATTTATTATTGGAGAGTGGCAGACATACGTACATCTCAGTTGAAGTTTCAAGTAAAAAAAGCGAACAGAAAATCCCTGCATTTCCTCAGGTAGGGATTTAACATATAGACATCTGATCAAAGTGAAGGGAATATTGGCTATTTTTAATAAATTACGTAAGCATTTTAGGGAAAAGTCTAGCGTCAAGGAGACGCCGTCATGATTTTCTGTGGGCACGTGAAAGCGATTAAAATATTCTTCTAGTAATAAATATGCCTCCGATATATACACGAGATTTAATATACCTCCAGCGCGGGAAATAAAACGAAACTGGAGCTTAAGAAAAGTGATTTTTGAATACATTAAGACTTTAAAATATATAATATTAGAATTTAAAGTAAAATTAAGTGAGATTATTACATATATATATTCATAGTGTAGATCAGAAATTTCAAAGGAGCTGGCAGTCTTTTAAATACAAAAATCAGTTTATTGCTGTCTTGACATATTATAAGAAATAGATGGCAGATTAAGTTAAGACCTTCAGAAGGTATTTTATGTAAGTTCAAGCATGGCCACTGTTGAAAATCTTGCATAAACACAGTGTGGAGAAATGTCTGAAGCAGAAAAGAGAAAGTGGGAAGTGCTGTCACTACTTTAACAACTCCTCAGTTGAAGTAGAATTTTTATCTTTGAATAAAAGTTTTAAGTGTGTTTGTTTTTGAAAATTAAGTGGCATAAAAAAAAATTAACTTTAAAGCTACAGATACATTGAATTTATTACATATGTCCTATACATATTTTCATGAAAACTACATGACTTTTATTACATCTTTTTAGTCTTAAAATTAAGTCACAGGGAAACAAAAACTTTAATTTCTAATATACTCTCAAGCATAAAGTGAAAGAATAAAATGTGGAAAATGAAAATAAACTCATATATAGAGCCAAGGTGCAATAAGACAGAACTATTAAGTTCTTTAGATTTCCTTCCATATTCAACTCTAATGTGGACCATTTTTTAGAAAGCTGCTCTCCTTTACAATGAAGACCATTTATCAAGTTCACCTTCACCAGTTATCATTTCCAAGTTGGAATAAATAAGTGCTTAACAGCAAAAGATGATTGAGCATTTAAAAATAATACATACAGTTAAGCTAGCAATTAATTAAACTTGACACAAAAATTAAAAGCATGCAAATTTTCACAGTACAGTTTAAACTGACTCATCTCCAGTTACTAATCTGAATTCATCTCATTTATTTCGCATCTTCCTTAAAAGTAAAACTAACATGCTCTCATATTATATTAAAAAAAAAAATTCATATTGCCCATGGTTATGAAATATAATACAAAACAAAATTAACATGCTTCAAACTCATTAGTGATTTTTTAAAAAATTGATAAATTTTAAAATATTATAATTTTCCTTTCAAGTCAACAAGAATACAGTTTTTAAACTTTTAAAATCAGCAACAATTCAAACCACTTCTCTGTAAGGACACAACCGCAGAGTTTTCTAATTTTCAACGGCATTTATTTTTAATTCAAGACACATGTTTCTTTCAGTCAGATAACCATAAATTAAAATTTACTGCTATAAGCATAAGAAATTTGAAGATGCTTAGCCTATTTTAAATTTTGGTGTTAATCTCATAAAAGATATAAATTCTCATCCCAACACATTCTGGATAATATACTCAAAAATGCTCACAAAAAGTTAAAGAACTTCTGAAAATAACCACACAGTCTTCCAAACAAGAAACTTCACACAAAAATCAATTTACTACCACCATCTGACGGAGCCATATGACCAAATTCCCTGAAAAATCAACATATGACACTATTTAACTGTGACATGCAACCCTTTCTTTTTATCCATAACAAAAACAGACAACAAAGGTATGAAAAACAGATATTAAAATTCTTACCCGGATAACCATAAGGAATATGATAGCCAGGCTCTAAAAAAGGAATGCCGCAATCATCAAAAGCAAAATCCAGGTGTTGAGCCATGGAAACCAAGACTAGCAGCAGCCAGAGAGAACCACTGCAGCCGACAGCAGGAGACGATCTGCTTTCCCTCGAAAGCCGAAGCCCAGAAGCTACGGCTCCGAAAGGTTTCGGTCTTTATCGACTGGTGGCAGCTCGCCAATCGCAAAGCTTCTATGGCAATAGGAAGAGAGGGAGGGAGCTGTGGCAGAGTCCCCAGAACACACCCACCCCATGGTCTTTTCGAAAGGTACATACAATCTCCAAAGAGTTTCCAATTAATTATGGGAAGACACCTGTAGAACCCACCTGAATTTCTCACAGATCAATCTCTGGCACTATGCGGCCGGAAGGCATTGCATTGGATTGGGCCGTATGATTATTCACATACACATGCATGTAGAGAGAGAGGGGGAGGATTAGGTTCTGTATTTACAGCCACAAAATGGGAGGGGAAAATCCATGGGAATTTCACAGATGTTGTAACTGCTGCCCCTTTGCATGCTTCTTACTGCCAGCTCCTAAAATCAATGATTGCTCTGTTCAGACTTTTAGATTCATTTTGGCAAAAATAATTTGCCTTGAGCTCTGATACTTAGTTTAATAGGGTACTTTTTTTTTCCCCCTTTGTTCCTGAAGGTATGAAAGTTAATATGAAATTATCATATTTTTTCAAAAAAAT
This sequence comes from Araneus ventricosus, assembly GCA_013235015.1. Lineage (NCBI taxonomy): Eukaryota > Metazoa > Arthropoda > Arachnida > Araneae > Araneidae > Araneus > Araneus ventricosus. Next base: position 195,122 of record BGPR01001881.1, on the reverse strand, counting down.
ACACAGTTAAATTACATTAGATGATTTTTTTTTTTTTGCATGTGTGTGTCTCAAATGTATTTGTATACTGTCATACATGAGAATATTTGTCAATGCACACGTATTGCTTTTGCAGTAAGTATGAGACAAGACATGTAAAAAAATATCTCACTGTTATATCATTTTAGGCACAAATGATATAACAGAAATGGTGCAAAATAAAATGGCAATGAAAATGAATAATAAAATGGAATTTTGGCTGCTATGCAACTTAATGGGATGATTGGGATAATATTTGTTTATACACATAAAAAAAAACTAATTTATTCTTTTGATTCTTACAACCTTTGCATAGGCAATGTCAGTGTGGGTTATAAATAAAAAAATACATGTACAAAAAAGGAATGGATATCCACATTGCAACAAAAAAGAAATTTCATCTTTCCACATATTGAATTTAGGCATTTTGTAACCAGATTTTGTGTTATTTTTTCTTTAGGTGACAACAAAAGTATGATGAACCACAAGAAATACACACTTTCCATCATATACAAACATTTTAAGGATGTCTAATGATTTTCATGAAAATGAGCTTCCATATTTACTGGAGAAAAAAGGAAAAGTTAACTTGAAGTCACCTACAGGATCTTTTTCTAGCTGGAAATCTCTAAAAGTTCTTCTAAAAATAAAATACTGCTTTTTTCTCTATCTTTTTGCCTCCTTTTATAATTAAAGGATTCATTAACTGCAAATGAATACAATACGACTACTGAAATGATTAAAAAAAGTATTAACTTTGTAATTCTTTTAATTACAGTCTTCAAAAAAGAAAGATTAAATGGAAATAATAAGCGAGATCTGAGTAGAAAACACATAAAATGGTCCTTTAAACATACCTCGACTGGCCGCATAATCAGGTCGACCAGTATCCATATCATTCTCATAATTAGTTCCTGAGCGATTAAATCCCGCAAATGCTCCAGTGTTATCTCGTGGCATGTTCAAGTAACCCATTTGTCCATATCTGTTTTGTGGCTTAGGACTAGACAGGTCAACAGGATGACTATCAATGACACTGTCAGATGGACGGTCACGACAGGTAGGGGAACGAGCATGTGAATTCTGAAGGCCATTGCGATTGACTTCGTTTAACTGAGAATGGCTCAGTTGTTGGTGATGAGCCCTGTTGTTGACATTAAGATCTGTGAAAGGGTTGCTGTTCTGATGATTTGTCTAAAAATAATGAAACATATATCAGCTATATATACAGTGTGATTTACGTTATGTAACCTTATTTTTAGAAAATATATTAGAAATATGGCTTTGATGTTAAGTCAAAAACATAATTATTTTGAAGTTTCTTTTTATGTTTTAATGATGTATCAATTTTCAATAATGTTTTTGAAAAGTTGATGTTCTTCATATATTAAAAAATTGGTTCATTTCAATAATGTAAGTTTGATGCGAGAGCCAACTAGAAATTTCATTCACAGTCAAAATATTAAATCCTTCACTTTCTAACAGCAAATAAAAGGAATGGAACAGTATTATGTAGATTTTGCATAAATAAGTAAGAATACGCACAATCTTCCAAGAAAAAAAAATATCACCAAATATAAATTAAGTAAAATGTTAAGATCTTTAGTAATAACAAAAAATAAAAGCCTATGCTATAAATATTGCCTTTTAACTTTTTCATCCCTTTGTTTCTCATAATACATTTAATTCCTTATTGCTGAAAAAAGCAAAATATTCAAGTTAAGCAGAGGTTATATCAAGACATGATAACTTAATTTTCATGCATTTTTAATAAACACGTTAAAATCTATCTTTTTGTTCCGAATTATTTTATTTTGAACCTGAAAACTTACTAAGCATCTTAAATGATAATATATAAATAATCCACTCGCATATGGATAATCATGTCAAGGAGATTAAGAGCAGTTTTATGAATTAAATGCAATTTCATAAACAAGAACAATCAGGGAATTAATTGTTTCCAAAGCACTTCATGTTCTAATATTGCACAGTAACAATTCATAATTATAAAGAATTTCATCAGGATTCGGGTAAATATAATTCAAGTCGTATTAAATGAGTGCAAAAATATAGCCATTAATATGTTTGATTTTAATTCATTTATGGCTTGCTTATTGCCTTTATTTATTTATCTTTCAATTTCTTAAATAGAGAATAAAATACTCAAGTTAGATAAAGCTTCTCAGTAAACTATACTTCAAACCGAAGAGCGCAATATTGCATGCTATATGTTTCTTAGTATAGTGAAGACAACTGAGTGCACAGTTTGGATGTCTTCATTTCTTCCGATTGGAACCAAATTTTGTCATATATCTTCAATTTTGGTGAAAATACTACAAAACCAAATTTCATAATTTGGAGGTTCCCAACCTGGGGTACGTGAAAGTGACCTTGGTAATGGTGGGAAATACAGAACATAAGAATATCTCAGAATTTCTTTTTCTCAAGTTCATATGAAAATTGTACAATCTGCAAGCTTACTCACAAAAAAGAAAAAAGATTAATATCTAGGAATTGAGTAATTGTTAACTCGCGTCATAAGTTAATGCAAAATTATTTTAATGCTGTTTAATTTGTTTTGACGTTGAACTAATACTATTTTTAAGAAATAGAATAAAATGTAAAGTCAAAAATCAATTCTTCAAATTTTAATAAGTTCATTACAGACATTTGATTCTTAAGCTAATATAAGCCCTTGGTGTTATTGATGAAAACTTTTTTATGCTGAAGGATGGTTGGGAGGATAAAACAGTAAGGGGGTACTCAAAAATAAAAAGACTAATCAAGGGGTACGCGAGTGAAAAAAAAAGTTAGGGAATCTCTGATCTAAGCCATTACATTCTCTAGTTATAGTTTTCAGATACCCACGAAAAGACAGACCGACCACTCAATCCTTTAATGGATTTTGTTTAAACTATGACAGAGATCTACAAATCAAATGATAAAACCATATGCTAAAGTTAATCCTTCTAGTTCTCTTCTAAAATTTGATTGAAACCTCTAATTCCAATTTTATGATCACAAACAAAATTTCAATCATCTAGCTCGTTGTGTTTGAGTTATCACATTCACAGATAGGCAGATTGACAAAACTCCAAAAATGGTTTCTTCAGACTCGTAGAGGTCTAAAATGTGAAGATTCATCAAATTCTTGAGGTTGAATTATTGATGATTATAATATTTTTCCTTTGTAGACTTTGCATAAGAAAAGTTGCACCCTTTGGTATGGTGACTAGGGCCTGCCACACTTTAGTTACACCAGTGAACTGAGCCAAGAGTAGATATAACTCTTGCGCAGGGCTCAATTGACAGCAATTTGTCCTATTGGCTAAAGACCGATCCTGTATGCTTTTTCGATTGATGGCCAGCAAGACCTGAAAGTTATCAATATGGCTACATTTTTGCAAACAGCAAACTTCAAAAGAGAAAACTTACTACAGTAACAGACGTCTTCTGCTATATGTTAATCTAGATGCTATACAGCATGCTTTAGAACAACATAATTCTATTCTTCCCTTTACTGTAATCTAGATACATAATAAAGATATCCAAGCACAATTAGGACAAATTGAATATAATTTTAAAGCAGAAAAGCAAATTTTGCTCCTCCTCTCTCAGTAAATGGGGAGAGTGAAAGAAAATATCACAGAATAAAATGCTTTTTGATTCCAGTTATAATCTAGGGATTGACAGTTTAATAAAAGAAATAATTAGAATAAATTAAATAACAGCTAAAAAATATATAAATGAATATTGTTTTAAAAAATTAATAATACAAGTTAATATTTACTTGACTAGTAGTTGTATAGGATGCATTTTGTGTAGCTGTACTGCTTGTGGAACTGTAAGAGACGGAGAATGGAGCCAAAGACATAGTGGATGTCACAAAACTTTGATCATCACCCAATGGATAGTTCGCTTCAGATGGAAAGCCATAGTTTACCTACAATAAAAATATTTTTATTAATAATGGCTCCATAAATTAACAACTAACTTTTAAAACATTCAGCATAGCTTTGTCAATTTCTCCACAATGATACACATTGGGAGAGGGGGAAGAATCAAAATAAATCTAATTAAACAAAAAAAAGACTTAAAGTCTCATTCTACTTGCTAATAATTAGATAAAATGGATAGAATCGGTCATTAATTTTAGAAAGACACTCATTCTTCTTAAAGACACTAAGTAAAAAGTGATAAAAAAAAAACTGGTCAGAAAAGCAAGATAAATATTTGAAGCATCTATAAGAAATTACTGTTGAACTTTTTGAACAAATTTATTACATTATGAATATGATCGTTCCTGTTCCAATCTAAATATACTAATATTATGAATCATTTTCTTTTTCATATACACAAGTTACATTGAACTAAAAGTAGTTTAATCTCATCACAGTATTTGACAGTGAAGTAAACATTAAATTCTGCAGTTATGTCATTTCTCTGTATTAAAGTTTGTGACATATTGTTTAGGTTATCAAAGATAGCCAGCATGTAACAAAAAATAATAAACTTTTATATGGCATCATGAAAAATAATTTTCATTCATTATTATTAATATTAACAGAAATGCCTTAAGAAGTCATATAAGATGCAAAAGCAAATAATTTTATCATTTTAAATGCTTTGATACATTGTCATAGGAGTGCTTAAAGTACTAAAAGGTTAACAAATAAGAAAAAAATGCTACACAAAATTAAAAAAAAAAAAAACTTGTTTGGGGGTAATAAAACAGTCATTATGACTCAGTCACTTTAAAACAAGGAAGTACTATTTATATGATAAGTTAAATACATGACTTTTATAATGGGAGCAAAAGAGACATCCTAAGACTGGATGCTCGGGAAACATCAGATAATTTACCCCTTAATCCATCCCTTTATTCAGTGCAACAAATGGTATATATTACCGAAGTAACTTTAACAAGCAAAAGATTATAATAATTGCTTTCTTTCCTTATTTAACTCTTTGAACCCGGCTAGAGTGGGGATTCAAGTGCCTCTGAAACTGGAGTAAATTTTCATTCATGAAATCAGAATGAAGTCCTCCCTTTCTCTACAGAAATTGCAGGAGGACGACACCCTCGGTTGCGCGATCAATTGTCAACAAAGAAAGGAACTAAATTTCTACCGTAAAATTCACCCAGGCGCCCGAAAGCGCCAGAGACCGGTCTGTGTCGAATGAGGCGGGATAGGGCTCAGAGGGTTAATAATAATTTAAAATACAGAATGTTCATTACATAAACAGAAAAACTAACTTTTTTTTCCATATTATTCAAAAATTGTGGATTAGCAACAACATACAACAATGCATACACGTAAAACAATTCTTACTCTGTTACGATTCTAGAACACACTTATACCAAACTTCTTTATGGATTATTTCTATTTAGTAAAAAATAATAATTGTCATGTAAAGCAGTAATTGCATACATTTATGATGATATATATTGATAAAGCTTATGCGGGAAGAATGCACACTATAGTCAAAAACCAGACTATAGATACTTGGATAAAAACATTAGAACCAGATTAAATAAGTAGGGGAAAAAATCATAAGAGTAAATAAGCAATAAAAACAAGTAACTTTTCATGCAATAAACATTATTTGATTCTATCATTTCTTTATCTGCAGCATTTTATATATATATAAAAAAATCATGTTTGATAATTATGGGATAACAATAGCAAATATGAAAAAGCAAAACAACGCTAATTTAAAAACCATAAACACTTTTTCCATATCTGATCAAATAAAATAACTTGTCAAATAATATTATACAACTTACAGTTCTTAAAATTCAAAATTAAAAAGTGTTAAAATTCAGATGCCTAATATGTTCAAGTCAAATCTGTAATAAACTTATTATTCTAACAACAAAAGTGGTGGATACTAATAAAGTATAAATAATTCTGGGTATGAATTTTAAAATATTATTTTGTATAAATTCCTCCGACAAAATAAAAACAGTATGTAGTAAATAGAAAGGAGAGTTTAAAAAATAGGCCGAGACTGAAATTCTTTTAAAATATACAAAAATATGGTATATCTTTCATTTTATACCACTTATCTCAAGAAAATATTAAATTCAACAATAAAATAAAGTTAGTTTATTCTTTATAAAGTTTTCATTTGACCGATACCTCAAATGTAACATGTCTACAGTATCGATTTTCAATGTAATGTTTCAAAAAGTAATTATTAGTAAACAAAAACTAAATCAGTCAGCCATCCATGATGAAAGTTTTGATTTGAAATAATTTTGAAAACAAAATATTCTGCAATGAACACAGAAACAAAATGATCATACAAACCATCGTCAAGCAATTTTAAACTAAGAATTTTTTCCATTAACTTTTTTTATATTTTTCACAGATGTTAACAATGATAATATATTTTTAATTTCTCCCTTTTAAATAATAGATTCCTGTATTAGATTTGACATTCAAGGAATATAGTTTATATATCAATTTTGAAGTCTTTAAAAAATGTTTCCAAACTCAGCTATCAAAAATTTAATCTAAATTGATATTGCATGATGAACAGATGTTTATAAAGTTAAGTACAAGATTAAAATCATATAGGGGGGATAACTTTATTTTAGAAACATATAAAAATTGAATAACTTAATTTTTATTTTGAACAAATTAAATATTTTATATAAAGAACGTTTGTTTTAGAAATATATTCATTCACATTACGAAATTGAATTAATAAAATGCTAAAACATTCCTAATAAAATTTCAGTTATTTGATTTAAAAAAAAAAAATATTATATATTCTAAATACTTTAAACTTAATGACTGATGTACAAGATAGTATTTTGAAAGAAATATAAGCTACTAAAACAAACATAATAGAATAGACAAGAAAATAAACGATCAAATCAGTGTATATTTTTTTTGATAAACAATTGAACTATAAAAATATATCGATGATCTTTCTTATAAAAATAACAAACACATAAATATAAATTATACATTATAAGAAAAAAACTTACACATTCTTCTTAAAATTTCGAATATATTTAAATATTGTTTACTTAATTAAGTTAAAGAACTTCGCGATCAAAAAAGTTTCAAAAACTTTTTATAGAACTTAACACATCAACATATATAGACAAAAAGCCAAGTACATACCTCTTGCATGTATATTTCATTCATAACTCACTGTATATTCCTTAATTTAATATTTACAAACATTCATAATTTACCTAAACTATTATACTCCCCGCCATATCCATCATACAAAACTTTAATCAAATAACATTCCGGCGCAAACGATAACGATGTGATACGCGCGTCTTAATCGATATTTAGTAGAAAAGCAAACGACGGTAGTCGAAACGAAAAGATTCGAAATTTTCCCTTTCGCAAAAGAAAACTAGTCGTCTTATTATGAAAAACAAGCAAACAAGATTGACGAAGTGGCAGAGCAGAATTCGAACCGGTAACTAACTGTTTCGTTCATCGAATGAAATGTGGCCTTAGGCTAAAGCTTCCGTGGGAACCGCCATCGGCCAACAGGAACGTGAGAACAATAGCCACTCACAGGGGGTTCTGACCCCTCTCTCGACCCCGCCTTTTAACTGCTATCATATCACGCGGGGCTTTTCTGGTTCCTTGCATGTGATTCTAAAAAGGGTGCTCGTGAACTGTCATAGTTGAGGTTTTATAATTCAGTACGACGTTTCCTTCCTACGATACTTAAAATGCGTGTTATGCATAAATCATAATATGTAAACACATAGTAAAATGAAAGAATTGTCACTTTGATACTATATTAGTTTTTCATTTTTTTAAATTATGACTTCATTTGCAATTAATTAAGCAGATAAAAAACAAGTGAAATTAGTAGAACATTGTTATAAGATTTTTTTTCCCCCTTGATAAGTAGACGATTCCGAACACGCTGCAGAGATTTAAATAATACTTTTATGCAGCAATTACATCTTCCAGGACTGCAAAATATTTTATTTATTTACCTATTTATCTATTCTCTAAATCTATAAATTTTTCTTTCCATTTACGTTTAAACGTTATTTTTAAAAAAGTTGTTAAAGTATACATGGACATATTTTCGCAGTAAGGAATAAATTTCCATTTTTTTTTTTTTTTTAAATCTAGCTGTTTTCGCGAAGCATTACACAATCGCTGGACTTTCTCAAAATTCATTATTGCATTCTAATTAATCTGTTGTGCAATGGATTGCACTTAGTTCGATTTTTACAACAAATTAAACGCACTTGGGTACAGTTTTCAATAGTGAATCCGATACAGAAACGATTCATTATTGAAATAGAATATGGGGTCGAAACGCAAAGAGGGGCAGCTACAGGTGACTCTTTATTCTCTTACTGAATGGTTCTTAATGAATTAAGTATATTAAAAAAAAGGATAGACCAGATAAAATGTTCAACAAATATTAAATGGAATGCAAATTTACAATAACATAGCCCAGTTGCATTTTCAAAAACTTTTGACAAACAAAATCGATTGAACAAATTTTTTCACCTACATTTTATTGCTATTTTAAATGAAAAGGAATACAAACCAAAATAAATATATAATGCAGCACAAACGTATAAAAAGATTTTTTTTTATAAATATGTGTATGACTACATGAACTGAAATATAATTTTTATAAATTACGAAAAAGGCTTTTTTTCTCTCCTTGTTCAAAAATAGTTATATTTTTTATTTGATATACTAGATTAGCGTCCTATTTCGAATGTACACAAAAGGTAATCTGGGATCCATCTGGTAATTATAAACTGGAGCCGATAACGACACATGAAGAGACTACTAATTTCCAAGCTACATCAACTGTGATATTTAAAAGTCAATTTAACACACAATAACTTTAACACTAAAAAATTTTTCTTTGGTACAATTTAGGGATGGCGGTTATTGCGAAAATAACCGGTTTTCGGTTATTCAGGTTTTTTTCACCTCCAACTTGGCGGTTATAACCGATCAAAATAACCGGTTTTCGGGAGTTTTTTTCTTTTTTTTTTTATAAAAAAACAAACGCCGTTTGTAGTCAAAATTTTTTTATTAACATTGATTTTACAGAAAATCAATCCATTGGCCAATAGTTATCCGTTCATAAAGATTCTTTCACTAATCCGCCAGCCAATAGACGCCTCAAGGAAGCGGTTGTCGGTGATTGGCTTAAGATGACGAAATTCAAAGCTTCATAACTTGGTAAATTTTAATCTAATCGAACCTATCTTCGGATCCGGTTTTTTTACCCGGATATTGGATTTAAAAAAAATAACCGGTTATAACCGGGACAAAAAAATAACCAAAAAAAACGGTTAACCGAAACAAAGAAAAAAAACGGTTTTCGAATAAAACCGATAAATTTTTCCCATCCTTAGTACAATTTGTAAGCACCGTAAAACGATAATGAATAAATACTGCCACCCCCGGTAAACACTAATTTATATTTTCTTTCAAATAATTTATCTCTTTTATTGGAAAATCTCCCCTTCCATCCAGCCTAAAAAAGTACAACGATCAAAAAATATTTCCTTAACTCTTTAAAATACCACTTTTTTCTATAAATGGTATATTAAAATATTTTTGGGATTGAGAGTGATTTAAAAAAACTTTATTTAGCTTATCAGATAAAATTAATCTAACTTGCTATTAAATTTGAGTAATTAATAACTATTTAACAAATAAGGACATTTTGAGATTTAAAAAAAAAACGAAACATCTAGTCTTTTTGTTTCATCGAAAAACTGAGTGAGAACTCAAGGCCAACCCTCTTTTTAGCGTTAGGTATTGGCACATTAATATATCAAAATAATAATGCTAATTAATTGATAATTAATTTTTTTGTTATAACTATATTATGTGGTCAAAATGTTTATTGATATTTTTTTGTGGTTCTTTAAGATATTAAGAGATAGCAGCGCAGCTCTAATCGGAGATGGTAAAATAGTTTGCCAATAGACATTTAAAAATTGTTAAATTTAGTACCACGCATGCTTCTCACGGTCTTAGAAAAGGTTAAAAAAAGTCTGTTTGCAAAAGCGCTACTGGATGATTATTTTCAAATTTCTTAATTCATTAAATTACACTGCAAACTTAACGTAAGGAGATTTTAACGACTGATTAGGATAAGACAAGTTATGCTCGCTTAATAAAAAATCGGGAACTTTCTCTCCTCGACTTTTTTTTGTATACTTCCACATAAAAATGCTCATTATCAACGGGTGGGCCAAAAATGATATGTATGTTAACCAAAAGATCTCGACTGGAATAATTTTAAAATATATATAATTTTGAATCTTTCTGCCAATAACTTAGGGAACTATTATTCGAAGAAAATGATTTTTCACCATCTTAAAATTCATATATATATATATATTCAATGATGCCAGCTTGATTGTCGTACTACTTTTTCTCTGATTTCCATTATTTTTTTTTAACGTATTTCTAATAATCGCAACGATAACTTTCACATTAAAAAAATGCATTTAATATTTTCACTGGATGAAATGGTACTGCGCAGGCAAATTAACGCAATAACTATTCTACAGAAATTTAAACCAATCAACAAAAGCCGATACTCTTTAAATATGATGAAGACTGGGGCCGGCTTTAGGCGGTAAGAAAGTATGCGGCCGCTTCAGGAGCCGTCATAGAGGGCGCCTAATTCCTCAGAAAAAGAAAAATTCATAATACTATAAAAGATAACCAAATACATTAACGGGCGTTTTAGGAAAAACGAAACTCTAAGAAAAGAAAGGAAAATCGCACTTGGGGTGGTTCTTTCGTTTCCCAGAAATGAAATACCCTTATAACGCCCTCCTCCCTGGCTGTCCAGATGAAATCATTATCCTTGACCGATATCGGTGACCACTATTTGAATGATATGGAAAATTTGTAATCAGCTGGGGGAAAAACAGTTGATAAACGGAATGTCTTTGTGGCTGAAATCAAAGATGACGCCAGTAGACCATTAAAAGGAGCCTATCCAAGAGACGAGTGAACTAATGTGGGATTTGAACTACAGTCGACGCTCGTTATAACGACCACACATTATAAAGACCATTCCATTATAACGACCAGTGATAAAATCCCCAACTGTGTTTCCCTATGCACTATGTTATTTTACTTCCGGTATAACGACCGTACAGTGTCGTCTAATCCCAATACAACGTCCGAATTCAGCGAACACTCTTCCCGGTATTTTTCTAAAAAGAAGATGTTTTTAAACGTAAATTATCTTGATTATTGTATTGCCAAGCTTCGTAGATGTAGAGTCTTCAGTGTTACAGTTCAACTTTGACGGGGGAGGGGAGAAGAATTACAACTCACCACAGCGCAGAAATTAAAATAGCCTAGAATAAAAAAAATGTTTCAAGTGCTATTGAGACTTTAAAATGTGTTTTGAAAGGCAGAACATTATTTATCATTTTTAACTGAAATGGAAAATTATGTTTTGCAAACAAGCACATATGCAGAAAAGACAAACAACCATTTCTGATTTTTTCTTTCGAAAATAAATGTTTTGTAAGTATATAACACCCTTTATTTTCTTTTTTTAAAATCTGTTATAGAAATATATTTTTAATTGATAAAATGTTATTTTTAATACCAATGATAAAAAATAAGTTGAGTATTTAGTTGGAATCTCTTTAAAAATCGCCTATTTATATGGAACTGCTGAGAGTGCATGTGTACAGTTTCTAATTATATCCACTATAGCGACTACTCGTTATAAAGACCTTTGCTGTGGGACGCAGAGGGTCGTTACAACAAGCGTCGACTGTAGTTGGGGCATTCTGTTTCGCCTGTGCAGATGCTGTACCCCCCATGCTGACCTCTGAAATGTCCGAGTGAACACATTAACCTCGGTTGACATCGGTGACCGGCAAGCCGATCTAGAAATTCTTTTTTTAACCAAATGGGAGAAAATAGATGAGGGACGAAATAGCCTTGTTGTCGAGAGTGAAGATATCGAAAAGGGCGCAGGACTATTGTGTAAATTTGGGCAAAAAGGACACAGGACAGAATACATAGGTAATTGTTATGAACCCTTCGAAAAGTTAGCGGACAGTCAGAGATCCAGATCCAGATGATGTAAAACTTGTCTTTTTATTCAATGCATGGCATCTTTTATACAGTTTTTAAATAAAAGAATATCCAGAGTAAAGAATATCAGTTTCTGTCTTGGAAATTTTAGGAATTTCATGTGACCACAACATTCATGACGATGCAATGCATTCAGTAAGCAATATTTATATAATTTATCTATATTATAAATATTCATTTATGAATTAGACATTAAATCTGAGAGTAATAGAACCCGAATAATAATTCTAAGATGTCAAGTGGAATGCTTATAATCTCCGATTCAATTAAAAACAGCTATTTTTGATATTAAGTTTTATTTATTCGTATTTTAATTATTAATAATTTTTGGATATTCGTTTAAAATGGCTTCAAGAAAATTAAGTGTCTCGGAAAACAGAAAAAGGAAATTACGAAAACAATATGGAAAAATTCAGAGGGTTATTAGTTAAATTTCTGAACCCTACAGTAAAGATTCTTAAAGACTTTTAAAAAACAGATAATAGTCCAGTCGAATTATACTTTAGCAATTAAAAAATACATAACAGCGTTTTTATTGCTTTAAGTTGTTGGGTTGGCCATCCAAAGCAAGCCACTATATTATGCACACAGATAAAGGATCGGATACGAAGGAGAAGGAAAAGTAGAAACATAAGTTTTTCCAGCTTAATAAAAGGCTATTAATCTGAGAGGAAACGTTTAAATAAAAAAGGTTTAGGTATTAAAAATATCTATAAAATGAGCCGTAAACATTAAAATAGCAATAGAAGTAAATTTTTTACAGAATGTAAATATTGAAAATAATTTTTAATTTCTTTAATCTGAGCAAAATTTTTGCAATTCAACTAAAGTATGTGCTATACAGGAGGGAGTATTTGACAAATATTTCAGATAGGTTATTTTTTGAAAAATTCAACTTTGTTCGGAAAACAAGGTAATCGAAAAATGCCTATAAGTAATTTTTTATCTGTCCTAATTCACGGAGCGAAAAACAATCATATTCCAAAAGAGTTGTTCTTCGTCACAAGATTTAATTTTGTTGCATTAATTTAAACAAATGTTTTTGAATTATGTTTTATTTATAATTTTTCATAAATGTTTTTATAAATTTCGAAATAAAGACAAGAGGAATGTACATTCATTCAGTAAGTGGCGCATGGATATTATTCCCTTTTACAGTCATAATTTTATTTTACGTATTTCTATTTTAAAGGGGAGGGGGTATTGTAGGCAATGCGACAGACAGGGGGAAGGGGCGCAAAAACCGATGTTTGTATCAGGCGTGAAAGTTTCTAGAGCCAGCCCTGGTGCAGATGTGGATGAGAAACTTTTTGAAAATTTTCCATAAAACTGAAAGAAATATTCTAAAAATCATGAAATTGTTGGTACACAAAGAGGCAAATCTACGAGGATACGCTTAACAGACATACGGCATGTGCACATATTACAAACAGGTGGATAAAACCAAAAGACCAAACATGATCTACTCGTACATACCAAACACGCACAACACCTAATCAAACATGATCTACTTGTAGTAGAATTAGGTGTAACAACTCTAGAGCCAGACAAACAAACTAAGTAATTGCAAATTAGAAATTTAATTGAAATAATTTTAATAACTTTTCCAAAACTGTAAGTGTTTCATACAATACCATGCAAGCATTTCCTTTTTTACAGAATCCACGGTATTTCTTTATGTAACATCTCACTTAAGCAGCCCACATCGTACGACCTTCTAAACCAGTGGTTCCCAACCTTTTTGGTTGTGCCGACCACCTGTTGTATAAAAAATATTTTGCGGCCCATTAACTAAATATAGAGGTAAAAAAAAAAGACGCACTGCTCAGCAACGGATTCCGAGACTACCACTTTTGGACGATTTTACACCGGAAAGGGGTATCAGGCAATGAGTCATATGAGCGCATTTCCGGAGTTACTTGTTAGATCACGCTCAGTAAAATGTAAACATCACTTTTCCATTCTTCACTTTCCACCTATTTTGATGAAAATAACTCCGCCCGGCGCATGCGCAAAAGCACGGAGGGCTTTCGAATCCGTTCCTAAACAATATATAATACATTTATATATTATATGCACGTATATGTCAGCAATCAATAAAGCTTATTGTAAAAGGATTAAAAATATATTGTTTATTAAACCAAAAAACAAGCGACGACTCTTGAAGCTCCTCTGACTTCGACTCTTGGCTAGAGTTCCGCGACCCACTAATAAGCTATCCGAGGCCCACAAGTGGGCCGCGGCCCATGGGTTGGGAACCACTGTTCTAAACAATCCCACCCATACCTTACGAAGATCTATCCGTATAAACTGCCAAAAGCCTTTCGAGTTGCGTGAAGGGGGTGACTCAAAATTTTATTTCAGACCCATCGATCAACGTGCCAGGTGCGAAACATCCCCCTCTCCATGTGGCTATTATTTCAGCCACCACTTCCCCCGCCCCTCTCCTCTCGATGTTTCTGTAAGAACACCGACTGAATGACAATGGCGGGGGAGGCTGCTACAATCGCCTTTTAATGAAGAGAAATTTTTTTTATTGACTCTGTCACCATGGAAGCCGTAAACCACATTTTACTTTCACCTGTGAAGAGGATTAGTAACAGCCAACAATGATTGGGAAAATAGGAGATTCGATCGACCCTATGCCAGTCTCATGAACTATGATGATATACAAAGGTCAGATTTTCCTATGCTCTATTAAGTTTCCATAACACAATCCTTTTAACTATCAATTATTTTTTAATGAAATGAAATAAAGAAACTGTATGACTAATTACTTTAACATTCATATTTCTAAAACGTTTACAGCTGTTTGAAGCAACGAACCATACTAAGGTACATTCATTTAAATGTTAGATATTTTTATGTATAGTTAGGGATACCATACATCCCGTATAAACGGGACTGTCGCCGTATTTCACTACTCAGTCCCATATTGCTATTTGTCTCGATTTTGTCCCGTTTTCACCCTGAACTATGAAATTCAACACGGAAGAGAGATGGCTTTTTTGCAGATACAATGTACATTGATCAGAAGTCATGTCTAATAAAGCTATGCGAGTATGTATTTGCCATTCCAGCCCACAATGCAGATGTGGAGAGAATATTTATCATAATGTCAACTCAATAGAAGGGCGAAAGAAAAAGTTGTCAGTGGTGACAACTGAAGCAATTTTGATTTGTCATTACAATTTTAAAATAACTTGCGCCCAATTATGTCAAAGAAGAAAATGATATATATAAGAAAGTAAAATCAACTTTAAAATATGGCTAGGCTAAAAAGAATTAGCTTTGTATTTTTTTTTTATTATTATTCTACGTGTTCTATTTTATTATATTGCTTAAACTTTATTGATTATTTATCAGAGTAAAATAAACCATAACCTACCCACTTTTTCATATTTTATTTATTTAACTCTTAAACGTTCCGTATCAGTGCTTGGCAGTTATGGCAACCCTATGTATAGTAAGATATTGAAAAATTTCTATCCACTGATGAGGAAAAACAAGCATACTTCAAACTTCATGAGATGCTAGCAGTACGTGCACGGCGTTGCCCGTGGAATCAGGACTTCAACAAAATAAAAATAATAAAAAAAAAATGTCCACAATGACATAAAAAAGGTCTGAAAACGAAACAAAAGATACACATTAGTGATTTTCCCGATTATTTTTCTTCGCGATAATGACATTTCAACTGTAGAAAAGCAATAAAGAGTACGTTAATCCGAAACAATATTAAAAAACTACAACGAGAAAATGATTATTATAAAGCAAATAAAATATGCGAGACATAAACACGTTAAGACACTGCCGAAAATAATAATCGAAGTCATTCAGTTGAAGGTTATGATGTCACCTGCGCTCTGCACCGTCAGCCAATGAACTTCTCCAGCAACGTTCCGGAAAAGTGTCGCGGGAGGTAGCTCGCTAGAGAAAAATAACTTTCAACTGACCAGGAAAAAATTAATTTAAAAAAACGGGAAAAGATATTTTAACCGTTCTTGTTTTAAATACGACACAACCGCTCCAGTTATAAGCTGAAAAAATTTGAAAATAATAATGTTATTAGAACGTCGGATGCAGAAAATTTAAAAACAAAAATAAAATTTCGACTGCAAAACTGACTATTTTTAAAAATTTCTCAAAATTCAGTAAATTACGTTAAAAATTCAAAACTAACTTCATTAGAATGGAAATCGTGTGCTCTTTTCGATGGTGTGTCTATTTTTTTTTTCGTACAATTATTCAAAACTATACTATTGAGAAATTAGTGCGAAAATTCATCCAAAACAACACAAAACATTAAATTAAAAAATTTCTAGATTAAATTTTAAAATTCCGGCTTCGAGGTGCATTGAGTCGCCATTAAGACTACCTACGTGCCAAATTTCAAGGTTGTAAGTGCGATAGATTCGTCCGGACATCGCACGCAGGCACGCACGCGCACATGCACACAAACATTGCCTTTTATAAGTATAGGTATTTCAGAACAGAAACACGCAGAATGTCCCAAAACCTAAACGCGATTTTTCTCTTCTTGTTCAAAGATATTTCTATTTTTTATTTAACAACTTTTTTTTTGACCGATTGAAACGAAAATTGGGCACGGATCTAAAATTAATGTTAGCAGGACTCACACCAATTTTTATTTATCAAAGCCGAAGGGTTTACGAGTTAACGTGTTCATAAGTATGCGATTATACAGACCAACAGACAGTCAACCCTTTCACGGATTTGGTCCAAAATTTGATACGGACCTACATTCCTCATGATAAAACTGCGTACCAAATTTTATCCGTCTAGCTATTTAAGTTTTTGAGTTATCGTGTTCACATGTACACGGCCAGACAGACATATTTCCTATGGACGGATTTTGGTCCAAAATTTGATAGAAACCTAAAAATTATGTGCAAAGATCACATACCAAATTTCATCTCTCTAGCTCTAACCGTTTTTGAGTTATCGTGTTCAAAGACAGACAGACATAATTCCAAAATTGTGTTTTTCGGAAACAGGGAGGTAGGTCTAAAACGTGGAGATTCATCAAAATCTCGAGTTTGAATTTTTTGACTATTACAATACTTTCTCTTTGCATACTTCGTATACGAGAAAGTTAAAAGTAAAATGTTTTATAGCTGTTATGCCCGGCGATGCTCGGGATTAAAATAATTTCATGTCTAATATTTCTGATGATAAAAACTACTTTTGTATAGAAAATTACAATATCCAAAATTCTTTTATCGTCTGAAATGTTTTCTAAATAAAATTAGAATATCAGTTGAACCAGACGATTTTTAAAAACCGCCGATAGCTAATTTTCTCCATAAGTTATTAATGCTTGTTGCACAGGTACTTCAAATTTTGTTCATAAATCTTGCAGTATAAGAAAGATTTTAACGGATGTTTTTGGGACAATTAATTACAAAGTAAATTTTTAATTAAGAAAAAGCGTTGAAATAAATATGAATAGAAAATAATAAAATTAGTCTTCATCCAGAATTCTTCTAATGTGAGATAGCAACCGTTCTTCTTATGTATTCTTGTTCTTCAACAATAAAAAAAAAGTGTTACAAATTGTAAATTATATACACAATTTTATTTTTGAAAAATTTTTTAAAATGAGGGCAACGAGTTGAACGGAAATGAAACTTGTGTCATGAAAAGCTAATTTTTTTTTAACTTTAAATATGTGTAAAAATAGTTTTAGTGACATAATACATATTTTCGAAAAATATCACGGAAAATGCCATATATTGCTTAATTTCCAATTAACTGAAATTTTAATAAGATTAGGGCTTTTAAAAGTTGATCATGATCTCTCTCTTCTTATATAAAATATATTTATAAAAATAAGCTAAAAGTTCAGAAATAAAGGTAAATTATTTCAAAGTCTAACCGTTGCCTAGTAACGGAGTAGCTATAAATTTGCGTTATTTCAAAATCGTCTGCAGGTAATTAACAATTTAATAAGTTTTGAAAAATTAATAAAAATTGAAGAAAAAATGTCACAGACATAAAATTGGTATCATTATAAAGGTAAAATTTTGAACTTTAAGATGGTATAAAAATAATATTAGAGAGATAATTCACTCCGAAGTTACTGCGGAAAAACGGTTTCGGTTAATTTCTAATTAACTGACTGTTTAATTAACATTTGCACATTGAAAAGTTGACAGTAATCTTCCCCTTGTCTTAATTAATAAGTGTGCAAAGTTTGGTTGAAATCAGTGCCGTGGTTTAGGAGGTGATGTGGAACATACATACATACATACACACAATGACTTTTATTTATCTTAAGATTACTTCATTGGAAATATTTTCAAAGGGGACGAAAATCAAAACTGAAATAAAGAACTTGAAATCGCAAAGCAAAGAAAAACTGATTCGAATCAAAGAAACTGTCAAGATTCTTAGAAATATGTAATATGCAAGAAAGAAAATGAAGTAAAGTATGTAACTGATATGCTTTATTCAAATAAAATATTCTCGTTTCAATGACTGACTTGAGAGAACAAGGAAAAAAAATCGCTCCCTAATTTAAGTAAAGCATATTCCTTATCAATAAGCAAATTAAGAAAAATTATTCTAAAAAAAAGACGCTTGTAAATTATTGCTTTTTATTCCTTCATATTAAAGCTCTTATTCTGAATGAAAAAGCGCGCGAAAGAAAGGTCTCAGGTTAGACGGTGCCTTTTTAATGATTTGCACTAGCTCTTGATTAATTATACAGACGTCAGAAACACAGGAAATGGACCACCTAGATATGCGAAGTATTTTGAACACGTTCCCACGTCAGATCTTGAAGTAAATTCAAGGTCTCATCTTCCTCATCTTTATGCCAATAACGGTAATTGGTGCAACTTATTATTCAGGTGTGGTTTCAAATATCGCCAGATTTAAACGAATTACTAAGATTATAATTTTGCCGCCTTTTCCTTTTTAATGCTGTTTTGCTCTTCTTTTTCTTGCTATCTACACAAGCGTGGGAAAACAATTTTAACTTAGATATTCACAAAATGAAAATAAAATTTAAGCAATCTTTAAAAATTCACTAAAAGAGATTGCTAAAAACGAAATTGTGATGAATAGTTTAGATTTTTACTTTTTGCATGCGGCAACACCAAAAAAATTTAGAATTGTAAAGTGCACCCAGAATTTATATGAGCTTTGTCCTTGTCTACGTGTAATTTTTATGCTCACTGCGCGTTCGTTAAAATTATTACAATCCACTATTGTGCGATTTCTCGTTAATAACGAACAAAGATCCTAAAACATTATAAATGATATAAGTGGCGAATCCAGAAGGTTGGGGGGGGGGCGATCTAAGGTCATAAAATTTTTGTATTGTCGTGCGAATGTCAAACCTCATGGCTTATGTAAACCAAAAGCCTTTCACTTTACAGACTTTTCCCATCTGACAATAAGAATCATAAGGAACACTGCAAAACTTTCGATAATTTAATAAAAAATGCAATGAAATAACTACTCAAAAAAAGGTTTTCGACCGTGTCAACATTACGCGTACAAGTGGAACGACTAGAACAGTAGGAAAATGTTTGAGCCTGTCAAGCCAGAAAGCAATGTTATTACGTTATTATTATTAATTTTTATTTTTTTAAAAGGGTAATTAAGAACAAACAGTTGTAGTGATTTTCAATAAAATCAAGAATTCTAGTTTAGCTCTGGGGGGCTGCAGCCCCAAAGCCCCCCCCCCAGATTCGGCACTGAACGGTAACTTTTTTGCAATAAAATCCAGTACCATCATGCGTGATATAGTTTATTGAAGATAAAATTATGGATTTGTAATATCTAATATATTTCCATTCATCAATTTGAAATAATTGTTTAATAAAAATAAAATTAAACTCCAATCCTTACATTCTTTAGAGGGGGGGGAGTAAATTTATCCCTTATCAGCAGAAAAAAAAATCGAAACAATAAAACAAAAGGTGCTTAATTCAGAACTCCTCGACTCAGAAAGAACAATAGAAAAGCGGAAAATTTGTGCAAGCGAGGGAAAGTCGAGAAAAAGTTCCGCTCACTTTCTTCCCAAAATGCCGCATTTACGGAAGGGGAAAAAAGGTTACGAGACAACTGGTTTCTTCCAATTATTTATTCGCTGCACGCAAAACTCAAGAATCAAGCAAGTAAATAAAATAAATAATAGAGCATCAAGAAACGTAAAACCCGCCAAAGCTCGCTTCACTTCACGTCGCCGAAGGAAAGCAAACGAAAAATAATTGACGATACGTGAAAAAAGAACAACAACGCAGAAAGAAAATGGCACGACCAATGTTCGAACAATGTCCTTGCAGAAGAAGGGGACAATACCGTAAAGTCGTCTGCTATTAATAATGACTCCCGTGAGATCTCGGCGCTGAGAAGGTCGAGGTTACAAATTCTCGTGAGAACAGATCTGTCTTCTCTTTGTTTTTGAAAGCTCCGGCTCCCTAATAACGCCGATAGAGTAGAATGACACATCGCATAATGGGCTGCCCAGAAAATGGCGATTCGAAATCTGGCATTTAACAGAGATCAGATAAAAGCAAACAATGAATATTATGGAAACCGCTCTTCGGGACATTGTTTTGTTCCTCTGAGGAGTATCGCGCGGTATTTATCAGGCAGCAGATAACGGGTGGTGAAATATGTGCATAATTTTAAACTGAAGATGCTTGTTTGTGATGATGTAGTAAGAAAAAATAAATAAAAATTCCTTATGTTATGTCAGGTCTCGGAGGCAATCACTGCAGATGATGACACAACTAACGTTTATTATTTGCACACAAAGTATTAGCCATGTACGGCCAGTGGCGTAGCTGCAACTTTTGCCGCCCGGAGTTAACTTGTAATATGCCGCCCTTCCTTTACAAATGACACGGGGCAAATAAACCTCAAAATAAAAAAATAAATTCCAGGGGGAAAAAAATTTTTTTTTAGTAATGGCTAATCTTTTGATGGTCTTATTAGAGTTTTTAATGCTTTTTCCTTTTTCTTTTGATGTATGTTCTTGTGGATTTGCTACCTGGTTTCTCTGTTTTGGTGAGTTCGGGCTATGAGAAGCTCTGTACTTAGCCTAAAATAGGCCAGCTTCTTACAGAAAATTCCCTAAATATTCTTTTGAATCCATTTCGAATAGTTCTTAGCCCTTGAAAAAGTGAACTAGAATGGATTCCTTGTTTTGTTGTTTGCTTTTCGTTTACTGCAAATTACTCTAGGATTGTTTGTATTACTTTCTTTTTTTAATTTTGGCTTTATTGATATATCTGTCTATTGTTCTCTGTTTTTTGTTTTGCTGCTGCAATGCCGCGCATCTTAAACATTGTCGTAATTTTTCTAACTTCATTTCTTTTTACAATTAAATTCTTTTATTCTTTTAATTTTATTGTATGATAATAAAAAATTTTTTTCCTGTTCCAGTTTTAAATTTTGCTTTATTTTATAAATAACTTTAATTTTTTTTAAAATTTTGCTTTATTTTTCTTATTGATTGTTTACATACTATTTTTTTAGTACCGTATTCTATAACTGCAGATAGGTAACTCTGCAGATAGGTTTTGAAATCACGCGTCCAACACTAGATTTTCTTTCACATATCGGCGATTTACCGACAAAAGGCAAAAAATGGGCGGACCCCCCCTCTTTAGATACGCCACTGAGTACGACAGTGGTTGCAAATGAACGCCAGGTAGACAATCACCTCTTATACAGTTTCTAGTCTTCCACCCGTTGCCACATCAGAAATAAGAAAATACCTTCAAAAATAATAAAAAAGACCGGAAGACAACAAAGCCTTCCAAACAAAAACAATTCATAATACCTTCATTTAAAATTTTAAAAATATGAAAGCTTTCTCCTTGTTTTCCCTGATATATAGCTTCTCAAACTTTATAAATTTCTGAGGTTATCAAACATTCCGGATAAGCCGGAAATCGCCAGAACTTCGACCGTTTAGCCCGGACTATACCTGAATTTCACTTACAAGTAAATTACGCACATTAAAGAAGTATTAATTAGATGACTTTCCTTAGAGTTAAGATAAATTCGAATACGAGGGTGAGAGTATAAGTAGCAGGGACCTAGGTTCTGAAGTGGTATACAATGTGTAATAAAATAAATAAAAAATTAAGGTATAAGCTTTTATTCATGCGAAAAAATGAACGCAAAGGTTGAAAATAATTTTTCTTATTACAATAAAATGCATGGTTCGAATAAAAGCGTGGGCACCTTTACCTTCTAGGAATATTCCATCTGTTTAAGGAAATATACACAAAATATAAGGTGCTATATAAGGCGCCCACGCTTTTATTCGAACCATGCATTTTATTGTAATCAGAAAAATTATTTTCAACTTTTGCGTTCATTTTTTCGCATGAATAAAAGCTTATACCTTATTTTTTATTTATTTATTTTATTTTCTACTGTTCAGTGAAACGAAGACACACAACATGTTAGGCATAGTAAACCAAATTCAATTACCGAATTCTCCAACATAAAACACATATTAAATATTCGTTAAGAATATTACATATTACGAATTTGAAAAAAGTGCGACACAGACCGAGAGACGAAACAAGACTCACTTCCCCGATCTGACCTTTGACCCTCAAGCCGCTCCGAAATGGGGATGATTCACAGGCCTCGCCCCCTTCTATTGTGTGTCGTCTACTGGTGTTGTTACACAACCCTACGTAACGTGCGGTTAACACCATCCAAACTTTATCGCCCAAATATAGGGCTAAAATTTTAATATCATTTTGTTAGGTTTAAAATAGGTATAGATTGCAAATTTTTTTGCATAATATTGTATTGTCTCCGGAAACGCAGCATTGTGCTAAATTTCCAAACTGTAGCTCGATTGGAAGTGGGTAAGAAATCGATCTCAAGATTTGTGGACAAGACACTCGGTTTAATAAAAGCTTATAATAATAAAAAGAGTGATTGTTGGTCCCACTCACAATTTCGCAGATACGCAAGTAATGGGCAGGCTCATTACATGGGGAGAACCGTAATGGGGCCTTGTTTTAACGAGGCCACAGAACTCGATCTTCTTATGGACAAAAGCTGGTTATCCAAGCTTGCACATGTAGCTTCGAGCTGAGATGCGGTTTTCCATTACAATTTATTCAACGGTACTTGCATTGATACTTCGAAGAAGCGTATACAGCAAGAAACGTGAATTAAGATTCAGATGGTTCACGTCAATCTGGAAGAACTGATCAGAATAAAGCTCTATACCGATTATCTAATTCTCCAGGGGCACAGGCTGGAAAATTGAGTAGTAGCTGGTCAACTTCGAAGTTGCTGAAAAAGAAATTGTTTTGTTCCGATTTGAATTCTGAGTTCATCACATGTGGCAGGGAAGAAAAACCAGGACTGATAAAAATAAATAAATAAATAGCGATTTTTGTGGTACAAATCAAGATTCGAGATTTTCTGTGACCGGCAAACACCCTGTTTTAAGTAAACTAATAATAATATAATTCATAATATAGGATGTTATGTATTAAAATATTTTAGTTAATATTTCTCCACTCAAGCCAATGAAATTACTTGATTTACACGGTGACCACCGACATGAAAAACACGTGTTTATGTTATTTCTTAATATTAAAGATCGTAATTTGAAAGCCCTCGCATCAGTTTTACAAATCTTCAAGAAAACAGTCACTGACAACTCACTGGCAGTATAGAAAGTCAGGAGAGACCGTATCACGATGAATGGGGAACTTCGGCATTTTTTAAAAACGAGTGAAAGCAATCCGTATTTATAGAAAAAAATCATTCTAATTTCAAATATGCAAGGGAAATTTTACATAAAAATTTATTTATTTAAATATTGAGGGCGAAAGATGCACTGAAATAGCAGGAATGATGATGCAATCCGAAACGCAGTCTCATTGGCCGAGTAGATTTTGACGTTACATGCGCCTTCCTTCGCAAACTTCTCTTTCGCTACTTTTATACCATGTTTTGATTCAAGGCGTTTGTACTAGCTTACATTTTAGACGTGAAGTTTTTGGCTTTGTTACTATTCAACGTTTAATTTCATAACGGATATTGGTTTTGTACAAAGTAAATCGGATAATTTACCAAGGATTGATTCTACAATGATGGCAAAGAAACGGGACACAAAACGCCGGCTCGTAAATTATCTCATAAGAAAAGCTGTTCACACCATCCCTTGAATGTATTCAGTAACCGAAACAAAGTTCTATACTCTACCACAATAGGCTTCGCCTTAGGAAAAACGGGTAGATTTTCAAAGCTACCTGTTAGGCAGCGATAAATTGAAGAGAACCTTCGCGCACTCCGAAGAGACGCCGCGATTTATATCGCACAAGGAATGTAAAGCTAATAACTTGATTTTGTATGATCTGAGAAATTTCGTATACCTACAGAAAAACCACCAAATCAAAACAACCTTATGTTGATTGTTATGAATATACTTATTTCAGAAATTCCGCTCAAAATAAATTCAGGTAAAGCATTTTTTTAAATACACGCGTGCCTTTGAAAAATTAATTTTATTTTATATAGTTTTAAATTACTCTGCTATGAAGAATATAAATGATTTCCTTCGCACCAGTATTAATTTTCAAAAATTAGTTAATAGTAATTAATATAAAAAAATCTGGTAAAAATAACTTATATAAAGGTACCTATATAAATTTATAATTATATTCAAACTCGACCGAATGCGACTAATCTATGGAATTTAAGGGCCATCATGTACAAATCGACAAACCCTAGATGTGCGGTGAGATAAATATATCTACCTTTTTTTTAATTGTAATAATTGATAAGTAAATTGACTTTTTGAAGACTGATTTTGATTTGAATAACTCTTTGAATCTAAATGATTTATTTTGCATCACAAAGTCCGTGAATTATTTTCTTCCACTACAAATGAAAACGATTTTCATCCTCAAAAAAGTCATGAATTTAAACTTATATTTAAGATGTTCTAATTAATTTTGAATGGTACTGTAATTTTAAAAAAATAAGAAACATTTGAATATCCATGGAAATGATATAAGCAGTAAAATAACAAGAGCAAGTTTTTTTAAAAAAATTTTAAAGGAGTTGGGACAGCCTCTGTGCCACCGCCCCTCAAAGGGTTAAAATATAAATTCCATGTGATCAAACAGAAGGAAAAAATAATTAAATTTAACTATTTGCTTTAAAATTGATAATTAAAATCTCACCTTATACTTATATTCGAAACAAAATGGATATCGAGTTCAAAGCTTTTTTTACTGTGCTTCGTGATATGCAATTTTAATAAATATAACATAGATAAATTACTCATCGGGTGCCGTTATAGTTGTATTAACACAGTTAGGAACAATACAATACTTGTATCTTTCCGACATTATTTTATCTCATGCGGTAGTCGGAAAATATAGGGAAAAAAGCAAAATCTCTATAGCGAGCGAATGGGAGCTCTCCTCTGTTTGGGCACATGTGACGTCAGACCCGCTTCGCGGCAAAATGGATCTTTTTTCCCGCGTCATCTGAGAGACGAACTTTGATTGCAAATATATATATTAAAAAAACTGCCTAATTTTTTATAATTTTACTGTTCATTTTGAAGCATTTTCAATCGATTAGAAAATTTTTTAAAAAATGCTGAAGTTCCCCATTATGTAATAAGTATTTCTGCGCGACTTACGACTATAAAAGGAATCAGTGGCGGCTCGTCAGCTCAGAAACAAGCAGTGCTGCAAAAGTTTTACAGAGCTCAGTTGTAGGAAATTTTGTGCTGATTATTTTGGTATGTAATGATGATATACTAAAAATTGATAGTTTTTGAGTTATAAGCAAAAAACTGGAGGAAAAATTTTCTTATGTTTTTTGGCTATAACTAAAATTCCAACAAAAATTATACTCGGCAAACCCTCAGAATCGTAATCAGCACCCGAAAAAATATAAAGAAGCAAAAAATTACAATTCCTCCAGAATTGGATTTTAAAAAACGACTTAAAGACTGAACTTCATAGAAAAAGAGACAAATGAGGAAGTCGCGCGAAATGTGAGCTGGGGAAAAAAAAAAAAAATGAAGCTCAAATGAATGCAATTTCAAGCTGAGAAAGGGTTGCTTTCCCCCCGCTTGGCGTTGCTCTTTGCATTAATATCCGATCTGTAGGAGGGGCTAAACTTGATGCAGCTCTGGTCTGTCTCTCTCTTAATTCTTGATTGATTTCTCGTCTTCTTTTTACATTTTTTATTACTTTTTTGCCATTTTCGTTGATCACTGAATTCTCAAAGTGGAAAAGTAAGCCAATTAGAATAAAAACGAAAATACAATCTTTTAAAATAATTTCGAGGGGACTGCAGCTCTTATGGACGAGATGCCACTGCAAGGAATTCCATTAAGCAGCATTAGTGTTTTTGTTTCAAATATACAGGGTGAATCAAAATTTAATGTACAAACTTTCAGGGGAGGCAAGAAATATGAAAACAAACCAAAATCGCATAGGAAAGTATGGCCGGTGACTCCAGCCGGGTGATGTAGAGTACACAGCTCGACAGCGCTGCAGATGGATTTCAGCTCCGACTTCGCATGGAGAACACGCAACAATTTACCGGATGATGCGAAGGAGGACATGTAACTTGTGCAGCGGCAAATGCTCGCGGAATGCCGGGTATTTTCGAGAGGATTTGCTAATCCATGTGCCATCTCTGTGAGCGTGCAAAACCGTGAACGGTAAGAACCTTTAATTTTGATAATTTAATTTGAACCTTTAATTTGAGAATAATTTTGTTAAATTGAGCATGTATAAGAACTGACGCATAAAGTATCACAAAATAATAAATTTTCACCCCTTATAAGCTTGTCATTTCTATATCCTCTTGTTAATCTGGGTGACGTTTTCGATCAAACTTTCTATGTGATTCTAACTTGTTAATGTGTTTTCTATATTCCCTTACTATTTGCACACTGAATTTTGAATCACCCTAGATTGTATCACAATGGATAGAGAATACTGGCATTTAATCTGTTAAAATATATCTACTACTGCTAAACATATTGAGATCATATTCGGGATTATTGCACTTGCGTATTGATACATCACGTTTTGTACTACTAACTATCAATATGAATCGACTAATGACAAACAACTCTCAGTTCGAAGTTAGTCAGAATAAATGCCATAATTACGCTTCTGCGATGTCAGTGAAGGTACTTCTTTTCTTCAATAGAAAAAATCGTTCCGACCAATTAGTGACAAAGAATATGCATTTTGACCGAGGTCATTCTCATAACTAATTACATACGTAACGGAATCTCCCTCCGTGATGCAGGAGAGCAAGTACAATAGCCAGAATTTTACAACGCAAGCTGAAGCAGGACAATGACGGGTTATCAACTTACAAGCATCTAATCAGTCATTTTCCTCTGCTGAAAAAAAGCTTGAATGTAGCTCAAAAAGTAGACATATGTAATTTGATTCCCATAACACCTTGACATCTCCACACATGCATGCTCACATCACAAAGATGATCTGGTTGTAATTTTAAAGTTCATGATCATCACATTATTACAGGGTATCTATCTGTTACCGTACAGCAATGTCACTGTATGGAAATATTTGCATAGTGATAAAGGTACCTTCTAAAAAGGCAAATGCCGAAATAGAAAAGCTGCAAAAACATATTAAATGGCACTATGATCGTATTGGGTGAGTAGCACACCAAAGGTAAGAGCATGAGATCAAATTAGAAAAAACACTGTTTATTAACAATTAGCACACGGAACAATTATTTAACACAATCTACTTTGAACTAAAAACCACGTGTTTGCATAAATGAGTATAAAGTACTTTTCAAAATGTTCAACATGATACTTATTAGATAAACAATTATTTTGACTGCAGTCAAAGAAAAGAAATCTTACCGAAGCACGCTTCACCAGAAAGACCAGGATGGAAATTTTAACTAGTTATCCAGGAGTGACTCTGAAATATGAGATCTCCATCTTATCAAGGATAGTAACGTGTGATGAACGAGTCATCACTATTCTGTGTCTTTAAAAACACATTGTACAAATAAATTCACTTCTATTCAGCAGCATGAGACATAGATCTTGAGGCAAAGAACGACACCAACAAAACAGGACTCAGAAAACGACATGACATTGCGTTATTTTTTCGAACACACACGCCTCACAAAACGTCCTTTAAACTCTGTTGCCGCTCATTTTCTTCTTTTTAAAACCTGTTCTACCTAACTGTTGGTCTAACTATAACATTGTCCTGTGAACTGTCGGTCCAACTATCACACACACTGTCCACACTATCTACCAAACTAAGTTTAAAAAGAAAATCAGAAATTTTCGTGTTCTTAATTTTTCAACCTTTCGTCTTTGAAATCAATAAATTCCGAAACTATTAAAGTAACCGAGAAAGATTTATCAAAATTTTAAACATTATTAAACAACCCTTTGGCCTATGAATTTATTTAGCATGATAATTAGGCGGCACATCCTATTTGGGACATTTATTGTTATTTCAATCCAAATAAGAACGAAACGACACCTGAAATACTTAAACGTGCTAAAATAATTTTTGTCTTTTAAATGAACTGATACTTTGACGTAATTGCATATTCAAATACCAAAAATTCTGTAATTCGAGGCACGAGTCAGACACGTCATGGTATGTGAATGGATTATCCCTCCGAATGTGTATTTTTTTAAAATCACTATTTAGATGCAACGTTTGCAAACGTGTTCAAATACCAATAAATCAAGAAAGTTGTTATTTATATGCAAAGCTTTATTAGTATAATATGATCCAACGCTATAAAAGTACTAAGTTAACACATTAAACTGTGAAACTGGAAGGATGCAGCAGAAAATAGGACTTGCTTCCAACCCGCGGAAACGCAGTCAGAGGGTTAACCATCCTTAACCTTCCAGCAGACGCACGTATGTAGGAGATACTTATATTATGCATCGTATTACATACTTATAACGTTCTTTTACAAATTTAAGAGCAATTTTTATTTATAGAATCTTCATTTAGTATGGAACTAATAAATACAGATTATATAAATAAAAATTGCATTTATTTTTTTAAAACAACACTATATAAATGTGAAATACGATGGACGAATTTTCTAAGTAATGGTATTAAAATATTTTTGGGATTTAGATGGATTTAAGGAAAATTCATTCAGTTTAATGGACAAAATTTATTTAATTTGTTAATAGTTATTTAGATTAATTAATAATTAATTTGTAAATCAAGACATTCCGTTATGGTTTGAGATAATAAATAAAAACATCTAGTTTTGTTTTTTTCCCCATCAAAAATTTGGTGAGAAGTTACGTCAAGTTTCTTTTCTGTTTTAGGTGTTGACATATTAATACCTCAAAATAATAATAAATAAATTGATAATTAACTTGATGGTTATAATCGCATTATGAGGTCAAAGTGTTTATTAATACTTTTTGAGATTTCTGAAGTTATTAGAGATAGCTGCTATAATAACAGGTGCTACTGCTCTTGACCCTCTCAGTGCGTGACGCCTTAATATGAGAAGTTCCCCAACTCACGAATTGGACGGGATGACTAATGTGACGACGTCCCGCTGTCCCCAAGCACAGTTTCGGGACACCCAAATGTCCCGGTTTCAAAAAGAGAACAACCCATGATAACAATTTCAAGCAAAAAGGCGCTAAAAAAATCAAACAATCTGATGGTATATCTAGTAGCCCGGCGATGATGGAGCATGCGCCATACGTGTCACACATATGCAAGTTGGTCAGAAGCCTCCTATCTCGCATTTAGTTCTTACTACATTAAACCGCATGAAGTCACAGAATGAAGCACTGGGAATACTTTAAGCGAAAGTCGCTGGGTAGAGCTGTTCAAACACTTTCACGCCAATAATTTAAATCATACGAACTTTCGTATAGTTATCGAATATATTCTATGTCTGCCTGGCACTAATGCACTCGTAGAAAGGGTCTTTTTTCTTATGGATAAGTTGTGTATGAGCTAGAAAAAAAATTGCAAGTCGCAGTTTATACAGCAACGTTAATTATCAAAGTAAATTTTAAGAAATCCCGTCAAGAATTTCATTCTATTTTTAAAATCAACACCAAACATACTGAATCAAAAATGTGTTCCTCAAAAAAAGGCAAGATCACAAGAATTATTTATTTTCCCGCGTTTATTCCCGTTCTTTTCATTAATAAATAAAAACTGAAGAAATATGCGTCTTCTTGAATTCACATAATATTACATAAAAATTTAAAAATGCCCCGTTTTGAGGGGAAAACATAAATGGTCACTCTAGGGATGACCCACTCTTACCCCTCTTTACACCACAGTATACCCCGAACTCGGAGCCAGGACGGCTCCCTGTCGGTTGGGTAGGTAGGTATATGTGGATCTTTATTGAGGCTCAGAAAGAAAAAGAAAGAAAGAAAATACAAACTCATTTTTAGCTAATACATGACAGTTGCATCTTCATGACAGAGTCGAAGATGTATATTGTTTGATATCAAGTTATTTAACATTTTGTAAAAAGCTTGATAGAAACAAGTAACACAATAGTGAAAACAATACAGTGATGGCTAGTAATACATATTACATAAGTGTTTAACAGTTGTTTCTTCGTTACGAATTCGAAGACTTCCTTGTTTGATTTGAATTTGTTAAATACTTTCTAGAGCATAAAATATTATATACAGTGCAAATAATATCGTTATGAATGTTATGACAAATTAGGCTATTACAGAATATAACTAAATAGTTGAAACATTTTTCTTTGAACACAAGCAACTAAACTAGACTTTTAGTGTTTGATTGACACCAGAATATTTTGTCTTATTGGGTCTTGATCACAGAGAACACTTTTAACAATTGGAATGAAACAAACTTTGTTTTACTGAAAGAAGTGAATTTTTGAAGTGAACTCTTACCCCTCTGGAATTCTTCTGGGAATACATCAAGAACATGGTTTATAGTGAAGAAAGTTAAAAAAGAATTTTTATTAAAGGCGCGGGTAAGTTGAATTTCATCACATATGTATAAGTTACAATAAAGAGAAAGCCAAAATGCATGCTACACTACAGTTGTGATTTTGCACAAACTAACTCAAATGGGAATACAGTAGAGATCTCTATAATTCGAGGCGGACGGCCTAACTCGAACTATCGAAAACTTGAATTATCGAAATCATAAAATTTAATCTTAATATAAATAAAAGTCATTGCGGGTATGTGGGTATGTATGTTTGTGGCTATGTTCCACATCTCCTCCAAAACCAATGGACGGTTTTCAACCAAATTTTGTACACTTATTATTTAAGACAAGGGGAAGACACTTATGAACTTTTTTAAGTCCAAAAGTTAATTAAACAGGCACTTAATTAGAAATTAACCGAAACCTTTTTTCCACCGTAACTTCGGAGCAAATTGTCCGACAAAAAATATTTTTATACCATCTTAAAGTTCAAATTTTTACCTTTTCGATGTACCAAATTTCTGTGACATTTTCTCTTCGATTGATATTAATTTTTAAAAGTTCCATAATTTTTAAATACGTGCAGCCGATTTTGAAATAACGAAGATTTATAGCTACTCCGTTGCTAGGCAACGGTTAGACTTTGAACTAAGTCACCTTTATTTCAAAAAATTTTGCTTATTTTTATTAATATCCATATAATATAATAAATGCGAAAGTGTATCTGTCTGTTACGCATTCACGGCAAAACTACCAAACCGATTTGGATGAAAATTGGCAGAGTTGTAGCTTGAAACCTAGGAACGGACATAGGGTAGGTGACATCATGTTAAATTCATTATTTTTTATTACAGATAATTAAGTAATTAACAAGCGATTTGCGATGAAGATTACTACTTTATTTTTCAATCAACTGTCACTTGATCCTTAAGGAATGCGTA
Source organism: Araneus ventricosus (assembly GCA_013235015.1). Taxonomy (NCBI): domain Eukaryota; kingdom Metazoa; phylum Arthropoda; class Arachnida; order Araneae; family Araneidae; genus Araneus; species Araneus ventricosus. Next base: position 163,070 of record BGPR01001881.1, on the reverse strand, counting down.
AACAAAATGAAATGTCACGTGATCCTTCAGAAAAGCGCAAGCATTTGAAATGACTTATTTTTAAAGTCAAGCATCACGTGATCTTGCTGAGGAAAGAAATAAATAATTAATTTGTGGAATAATAACTGAAAAATAGACGCCGGTACAGAAAACTAATCATAGATATGATATAGTTTCAAGAGTTTTTGAATTAAAATTTAAACACTAAAGTTAATCATAACTAAAGGAAAAATCGTTCAATGTTTACTTAAAATAAGAGCCTAATTTAGTTGAAAGGTTGCCAAAATAATTCTTTATCGCTCCAAGATTTGTTTGGCTGTTAAATTTGTAACCAAACGATTTGGATAATCACTGGCGGTTAAATTCTAAACCAAACGATTTAGCTAATTACAATAGTTCCATTTCGCATTTTAATGCTTTAAGAGCTTTTTTCAACTGATTTAAAAAGAAAGGATTGCATAAACCCAATGAACACGGAATTAAACGTTTTGTTTACTAAAGAAAGAACTGATTCGAACTTGGCGCTTGATACAGTTGCCAAATAGATTTGGCGTTTGCTAGAGATTCAAACAGTGTATTAAATTGGGACTTTTTCAAAATTGTTCACAGTACAGAGGAACTGATAAGCAAGGTTTATCCTTCCCTACAAGCTAATAAGAGGAATAGAGATTGTTTGTTGATTAGGTAATTTTGGCACTGACTAATGAAAGTTTAGGTCAGATAAATGAAAAAAAAATGCTTCACAAATGGAGGGATGTATTACAGAATATCTATCTGTAGATACGGTAATGGGCAATAACAAGTAAAATTATATCCTGTAGAGTTCTTCAAACACATAGAATTGTCAGGGATACCTTCCGACAAGCTGAGATTAAAATTCGGTGTACCAGAACTATTCATACGTAACCTCGATGTACCGAGACTGCGCAATGGCACACGGTTTCAAATTACGCACTTAGGACCAAAAGTCGTGCTAGCTACTGATATGACTGGCATAGCGAGAGGTGAGAGTGCTAAATTCTACGCATTCCGATAATACAGAAGGATTTACCATCCCAGTTCAAAAGGTAACAATTCCCTTTAAAATTAGCATTTGCCAGGCTCAGGGTTAGACACTCAAAGGGGCAGGCGTACATTTGGAAAAATCATATTTTTTCCGTTGGTAACTATATGTGGCATGTTCGCGTGTGTCCAGCCCACTAAACCTATACATCGGTGCAAAAAACGTGAAACAAAAAACGTCGCATACAAAAGTGTGTTATCATATATAAACAATTTACCTAACTCTTTATATATGATAAACAGTTAGGTAAATTGTTATATATTAGTTATTTAGGACGACTAACAGCAGACACATATACATTACACTCCTGTTAGTCGTCCAATTATGTATTATCAACCATCAGAACTTTTAATTTCCCATTTCTACATATAACGAAACACTTACATTCGTGAATTTAAAAAACTAACAATTCAAATTCTTCGCGCACGAAGTCGCGGGTAACAGCTAGTAAATAAATAAATGGAAATAAAAGCAATTTTTAAATTTCAGTGTAGTATATTTAAATGAAAAATGTACTTACATATTATATAACTGCTGATAGCAACAGGTTAATTATATTTTAAAACAATTGTCAATTGTTTTTTGTTAAAACACATTGCTCCTATATATCTATCTTATATATATATCCCGTTTTCTTTACGTGTTGTGTATGTGTTGGTCATTATTTGGGAGTTAAACTTTTTTTTTCACTAACTCGGATTTATGGAAAACTCGAATTATCGAGACTCTACTATAGTAAACAATATGACTTTAATTCAAATTGGCTGCATCTCAAAAAGCATTTTTTGGAGTTGGTTTCCCTATTGCATAAACGTAAGTGTACTAAATATGCATCACTACGCGGTGCAAAGGTTAATATTAAAGCTATAAAAATACAAAACGCCGTTAATGACCGCGTAGCAACTTAATCCCGATATCTTTGAATCTTCAAATCATGTTCGTAAAATTATAATACAACAAAAAAAGAATTTGATACCAATTTTTTTGTTACATCCAATGTCGGAACAAAGCTTTTTGAGTTTCACACTTAAAAAAATATTCCCTCGAGATTTCTAAAAACATTCTGTCTACTTCAAAACCGTTTCTTTTCTTTTACGGCCCACGCCAAACAATAAAACTCCACTTTCGCCCGTGTAACAATAAGCGACGTAGAAAAGAACTAGCGTGCCCATTCTCAAAAGCAAATCGCCATTGGTTAGAGAAAAAAAAGAAGGAAAAAGAAGAGTCGGCTCAACGAAGAACACGCATGTGGATGGTGATGAACAAGGCAAGGCTAAAGGATTAGGAGATGAAAAAAAGATGAGAAAAAGAGGCTCGGGCGATGCCATCCCTGTGGAGAATTTCTCTCAAGAGGTCACGTGATTTGGACGTCAGTGGCCGAATCGCTTGACCTCTGGTCACGCGAATTTGAAGATCAGAGTTAGAGTTCGTAGGAGCAAAGACCAAATTTTTCTACATAGATAAAATAATAATAATAAAAAAAAGGCATGCTATCAGTTGGTGAAAGTTGATTCTCGCACTATTCTGAGACTGGTGAATGTACAACAAATAATTCAAAAAACAGATGAAAAAAAACATTTTTCTGAAGTGATCCCATTGAAAATTGGTGGTATTAACCACTATTTTAATTCATTAATGGATCTGGACAAAGAAGCACGATAGAATGGCTTATTACAAATAAGAAAATCAATATTACCTACATAAAAACAATTTATTATTATTATTTGTGTAAAGAATTCACTTCAAACTTAAACCACGAGAAGGAAATCCTTTAAATCGGAAAGTCAATATTTTCAATTATCTTACGGAACGATGCGAAGTAGGAACAGCTGAAATAATCAGTTGGATGTGTTCGATGAATTATTATAACAAGAATTTTCATTTATATAAAAAGAAGAAATGTTTATCAAACAAAAAAGGCTATAAGTCTTTTTACACAGGAGTTGGTTGAGGGTTGTGTGTTCGAGGCCCAATTCTATAAAATAAGTACGCGGCTTAGTGCATGTTATATTCGCCGACATTAATCGCCCTCCCGCTGATGCAAACTGCAAGTTAGGAAAGAGAGTACTGGCTATGGCAGGGTCAGATTTCCCATGGGCTCATGTTCAGAAGAAATAACAACCAAACATTTACACATTTTTCAGTGTTATTTTCAAAAGGCCATATAATATGATGTTTTTAAAATTTATATTCGTTACATTAAATAGATTGAGCGATTTACTTCAAGGGCCCTTCAAACCTATTCACAGAGAAAACCCGAACGAAGAAGTTCTATTAGGTATTTCTGACGATTTCAAGAAATGGAGTATTTTTGTAGTCGTTAATATTATGTTATTTCATAAGTAGTGTAATTTTTAATTGAAAATTTAATGCGGTTCAGAGAATACAAAGATTGCATTAAGTGCTTACGTGTTTCGAAAATAAACTATTGTACAGGGTGATCCAAATTAAAGAGGAGGTGTTTAGACCTCTCTGTAGGGAAAAATATTTGGACAATTTCACCCAAATTTCGTGCATATGTTCTTCTGAGTATGGCGTTTCGATTTCTGAAAGAAAGAAAGAAAAAAAAATATATAGTTCATATTTCGGCCGCTAAGGGATGAAATGGCGCTGCGGAGCAGGTAATTTACATATTTCTTAAAATGCCTAACAACGATCGTCAATGTGCACTATCATGTGGAGATGGAATAAATATCAACAACGAAAAAGTGTTTTAACATGCAATCACTTTTATTGCAATCACATGAAATTAACCACAAACTAGACAGTACCACTGAAAAGGATTTGCGCAACATCTGTATCGCTAACACATGTCGAACCACCCTATCATCACAGAAACGGTTCGATGTGCCCTTCGTCAGTCTCTTGGCTCTAGAAATTGCATTCGATGCACAACACATTCGACGGCAAAAGGTAACTCATTCGCTTGGAGGTGGGATACATGTTGCTAAGTTCGGAACATTGCTTTAATAAAAGCAGCTCTTTAAACATCCCCACAGCCAAAACTCACAAGGGTTTAGATCCGGTGACCGAGTTGGCCAAGATGTTGAAAATGACCTGCTAAGTACTCTGTCATCCGAAAAGTTTTTTCCATAATAACGTTTGAACAGGCAACGCGGTGTGTGCGGGGTTGCGTTCGTAAAACAACTTGACAAGTAACGCGCGATTTGGTAAACAGAGACAGAGTCCTCGTTTGGTGAAAAAATGCTTCACGATTCCTTATATAAGTAGAGGATGTTGCACATGTTAAGAAATATGAAAACTGTCTGCTCCGTAGCGCCATTTCATCCTCCAGCGGCCAAAATACGAACTTTTTTCTTTTCTTCTAGAAATCAAACCCCATACTCAGGAGAGAGCCAGTGTACGACATTTGGGTGAAATTGGCCAAGTATTTTTCTCTACAGAGAGTCTAAACACATCCTATTTAATTTGGATCACACTGCATATTAAATTGAAAATTATTTATTAACTTTTTTGAGAGGGTAGGGGATGCAGAATATATTTCGGTCTAGGGCAGAGGTTCCCAACCTGGGGTACGCGTACCCCTGAGGTAAGTAATCTTGGTAATGGCGGAAAACACAAAATATAAGAATATTCCGGAATTTCGTTTTCTCAAGTTCCTATGAATAATGAAAGTGAAAATTGTCCGAAAGCCTATTCACGAAATAAGAAAAAGGAAGTAGATTAATATCCAGTATTTGAGATGTTAGCTCTCATCACAAATTAATGCGAAATTATTTCAATGCTGTTTTAATTTCTTTTAATCTAGAATTAATAATATTTTAAAAAATGGAATAAAATGTTAAGTCAAAAATCAATTCTACAAATTTCATGAAGTTCATTCGAGTCGTTTGTCTCTTAAGCTAACCTAAGCCCATGGCGTTAGTGATAAAAACTTTTTTTGTGCTGAGGGACGGTTGGGGGGGATATAACAGTAGAGATACTCAAAAATAAAAAGACTAATCAAGGGGTACGCGAGTGAAAAAAAGTTGTGAATTGCTGGTCTAGGACATGGAAATGTGTAAATCCGGCCGTGGGCTCCTGTGTAGTTCTCGTCACTTAACTGCGGACCAAAATGGTAAGATCCGTCCAAAAATAGTTCTTCAAAACAGAAGATTAATCTAATCAAATACACCTGCAGAAATACTTTTTTATTTTCTTAAATTAAGCGTTTGGATTTTTTTTAAATCTACTTATAAGTCAGAAGGGAAAACATGTATATTACATATTAATTATCAATAGAATTAATTTAGTAATGAAAAATCTACTTATAAGTCAGAAGGGAAAACAGGTATATTACATATTAATTATCACTAGGATTAATTTAATGCGGATTTTTTAAATTTACTTATAAGCCAGGAGATAAACATGTATATTAAATATTAATTATCATTAGGATTAATTTTCGAAAAGTAATAGTATCAGAGTAGTATTCAGAATAGTAATGAAGTTTCATAAGACAAACAAGACCTTTTAAAACTTTTTCTACTAGCAACCTCTTTTAGGGTTAAAAATAATTCAGCGATCCTTTCTATTCATAAAAAGTATTTTGCAACCCCAAGTATACATATAGAAAAAAAAATTAAATGGCCAAAAGAAAGCAACAATTAATAAATAAGCAAAATTAAATTTAGTTACATGAATTTATTTACTATATATAGTGCAATATTTCAAATCAAGATGGATTTCTGAATTGCTTTTGCTGGCGAATATTTCAGAATTTCTTGAACGCATATGCTACCTATCTTTTCATGATCATAAAAGTCATGTACGCGATACTACTTGGGGTTCGGAACACATAGTTTAAGACTCCCTATATATAAGCTAAACTGAAATATAAAGAATATTCACTCGAAATTTTAAGAAATTCTGAGGCACTGCAAGAGATTGGACAGATAATTTTCTGTCTTACTTTCTTGTTCGTTTATCCGCATTTCTCTGAGGTTAATATTTTCTGATATGAGGGTGGCATGGCATTTTGACTACAGTATCATCATTCATTAAAATATTCGTTGTAAACAAAATTTTTAAAACTGATCTAACCGTTTCGTAGACGCTGCCTCGCTAACAGATACAAGTGCATCCGAACTGACCTGCGAGGTTTTATTTTATTGCATCACTGTACTTGTAGTGTTTGCATTTCGACAACTACAATTTTGTGATAGAGAAGTCATCTATCAGGCGTGACTTTTGCCAATATCAGGAATAAAATCAAGGTAAATGTTCATTTCTATTATGTAAAGGAAAAACGAAAATTTTGTTCAGTTATCAGGCTCGTTATTTCTACATTAGCTAGTAATCATTATTTAAATGCTGCCTCAATTGGCCACTCACACGACATTTTGGATGGACTAGCTCATTTTAATTAAAACTATTTTACCACGATTCCAAAGATAGAAAATAAATAAGATAAACGAAGCATTAATTAACGATAACCAAATAGATATTAAATTAAAAATAATTTAGAAAATTTTAATGAGACTTTTTTTAGTTAAAACTTTTTTTCTAAACGATTCGTGCTTACAAATGCTGAAGAGTCTAAGAAAAATGATCCAGTGAGAAATTTTGCGACCTACAGTTTAGGAATTCTTGAATAAACGAATTTTCTATTACTTAAATCTTTCAAAAAAAATTACATTATTATGACAGCAGGAATGAAACAAGAAAAGAATCACCGATTAGAATTTTTAATTAGAATTAATTTTTCATTAGAAAATTATTTTTAATGAGTTTGTAACTTTTATAATAGTCAGTTCAATATTTGTGCACAGTAACCAAAATTAAAAGTTTCATTGCTTAGGCAGAAATAAGAAAAAGAAGCGTCCCCCAAAAAAGGGATAATGGTAAATAATGGTTTAATATATAAAAGTACCCATTAAAAATCCAAGTTGATATTTTGATAAACTTTTGTTTTCTGTGAAGGTACATATATCAGTCTTCCAAAGTATACAATATGATATATAATTAACTGTTATTGAAACATGTTACACAAAAAATTATTATGCTGAATGTTCCTAAACTGATTATTGCATTCAAAGCAGTCTACTAGGAGTAGTACAAGGAATACAATGAGGGAGTTAAGTACGATTTTACATGACATACTATACGCATTTAGACATAGTTTGCAATAGCGAACCCGAATTCCATAAAATGGTAGTTGGTTTCTGATTCCATTACTACTTCAAACTACTTATATTTTTATAAGACATGCGGGATGGCAAAGACGTAGCAAAGATCAATAGGACCATGGGTATTTTTTTTCGCCTTGTAATATTTGGTACTGCCTCAATTATACCTTATACAGCCAGAACAAACAGGCAGCAAAAAAATAAATCAGGACTATTCACACAATTCAAACAATAAGAATGTAAATAGTTTCGCTGAATGTGAAGGCAAATAAATAAAATACTTGAAATGCATATATTCTTTTCCTGGGAAGTGAATGGCAACGCACGTGGTAAAAACCACAGAGAAAGAGTGGTACGTTTGGTGTTTAGCTTCGTCGTATAATGAAAAAAAAATTCAGTACGCATTTTTAAAATTTACTTATAAGTCAGGAGAGTAAACATGTATATTAAATATTAATTATCATTAGAATTAATTTTAGAAAAATAATAGTACGAAGTAACAGTATCAGAATAGTATTGAAGTTTCATAAGAAAAACAAGAACTTTTAAAACTTTTTTTACTAGCAACCTCTTTTAGACTTAAAAATAATTCAGCGATCTTTTCTATTCATAAAAAGTATTTTGAAACCCAAGTATACATTTAGAAAGGAAAATAAAATGGCCAAAATACAGCAGCAATTAATAAATAAGCAAAATTAAATTTAGTTAGGGTCAGTTGGGGTAACTGGGGATTTTGCAGACTCTTATTTTTTTTTTTTTCTCTTTAAAAGGGTCGTATGCGATGGAAAAGAGGTCTATATTTTTTTGTGAGTGCATAAACATATTGTGCAGGGTTCATTAAATGATGCCAATTTTCAAAAATAATTTATTAATTAATCAACCCTTTTAGGAGAGTTCTTATTTTACCGCGAAGTGTTCCCAATTACCCCAGAGACTAAGGGTGATCGGGAACACGTATTTCGGCTTCCAATCACAGTAACGAATTTAATTGAAGAGAATATATTTGAAACGATTACAAACTACTGTGTGCAAAATGCATTTAACTGCCTTTTTCCACTTAATACAAAATACTGATTCATAAAAAGTATTTTGCAACCCCAAGTATACATTTACAAAGGAAAATAAAATGGCAAAAAAATCTTCTATCGCATATAAACTATTATAACCATTTACTACCTTCAATAATTAGTGTAATTTATAATCATTTTAACTTAAAATTTGTCGGGAAAAGTTGGGAATTGAATCTTTATAGAAACTGAATATTAAAATACACTAGAAGGAAATAGGTAACATTTAAAAATCGTGCATAAAAATTAGTAGAAACAAATAGTTCAATTTAGTAGTAGAAAATAGATTTTCTACTTGAAATCGAACCTTCTATTCTCCGTTCTACTAATTTTTCTTTGACATTCACGGTACCTGAAAACCAAATAATTCTTTCCTACAATCCATTTCCAAGATACAATCTGAAAGTATAGCTTTTAACTGACTCTCGGAAATGGCAAACTGGTCATTCACCACCGAAACAAATTTTAATTTAGACATATTTCTAACCAATATCTATAACCAATCACCTACTGTATTTTCTTAACAGAAGGTGACTGGTTAACGAACAACTCGGACAGCGATAAACAGAGAGAAGTAGGATATCAAAGGGTGGACAGGAGCAGCGGCGAACTCGCCAGGAGAACGGAAATCGGAACTGCGAAGCGCGAGCTTTAATACTTCTATTTACGATTTCCGGTACGGCGATATTGTGGCGAATGCATGATAACATCCGCGAACTATAGAAGAACGGCGGGTAGAATGGGCCACCTAGTTAGTAGGGCCTGCCGGTAGATAGCAACCTATTATTTTGCCTACAGCACAGCCATAGCATCAGTCTGCCATGTGCAGATACTGGTCGGCATAACTGCTCTGTTTCGTTCCTCAGGAAATTTTCTTTGTTTGCGACCCTATAAGTGGTTGCTTCGTATAATTTTTGACGACTCCTTTCACTTTTACGGGTAAGAATAAAATTATGAAACTAGTGTTATTATTTAGCTCACTTTGTTTAGACTATGGCGCGAAAGTTTCATCTTGCTGCCTTTAACTAACTTTAGCCGTCACCATGTTTTTCTTTTCAATGTCGGTCGGGTGGTATGGGCCATGTGAATAAAACATACTTTTTTTATGAAAAAATGCCAAGTTCAAGAAGAAGCCTGAAGCCGTGGGTCGAGAAGAGTGATTTGCGGATGCAATGAAACTTGCAATTGCAAGGGGGAGGCGTAGTGGCTAGTGGTAATATAACAGCTTTGAGGACGGAGTTCTCCAGCCTCGAAACCGAATCCATTAGGGCCCGGTGCACACCAGCCGATTTGTGTCGTTGAGCAGTGAAATATAACAATAGTAACCCCCATTCCCCCTGTGGAGCCACGAAGGGGGCACGTGGGTTACCCCTTACCAATACGTATTTAATATTCCCATGCATAGTCAAACGTAACAGAGCCAAATAAAATACATTTGATACTAAAAAAATATTGTTTTTTAAATTAACGAAGCATTTATATTGCGTATAAAAGAAAAAGTTTTCAGTAATTAATTTGCAGTTTAAACATCAATGATTCATTAACATTAAGGTGACCAACTTTTTTTACAATGAAAAGGTCACAAATAAATTGAAGGAAAAACTATCGTAAATATAAGAAACATTTTATTAACTGCAACAATACAGAATACACTGTAATATGATAAACGCATAATAAAACCATTTGCAACATTGTATATTGTAATTATGCTTACATGCCTATTAATTATTATTTCAATGAGTACTAAATGAGTACAAGAGATCGGCTCAGTATCGATAGAATACTGAGATTTGCAGATTAGTCTTTCAAATATCGAAAAGGAGGACATGTAGGAGGACACTTTTCGAGAGAGGGCAGAATTTACAAAAGAAGGACTGTCCTCCATAAGATAGGGCGACTGGTCACCATATTAACATGCATTATAATGTATTTACATTTATATCTACACTATTAAAATTCGACGTGTATGTATGTGAGGTTATCTTCTCACGAACCGCCGAACGGAGAAGCGCGGAAAGTACCAAGAGATGGGGAATAATCCAAGGAATTCATTTTGACCATTTAAATTCCGAAATTTTAATTAGTAAAAAAGATATTAATTAAAAACTAATTAACAACAATATTCTTCATTGTTGCAGCGCAATTCAAACCGTTTTCATTGTTTAAACAAATATTTAATAGCAAGTTTCTCTTTCATTGTTGAAAACTTCAATAATGCAATATGGAAACCTGAACAATGCAACAAGTCAAAGCGTTGTGTGTGGGTTTTGGCAATTGATATAAAGAAACAGGGAAAATTAAATCTCTCAAATAGGGTTTTTACTAAAAATATTGTTTTCCGTGAGGTTTTACTTTGAGATCTCATGTATGCAGTGCATCTTGCTTCATGCGTATATAAACTGGAGGCGGGCATATGAAAAACTATGGATTCCAATCAACGCTGAGTTATCTCATTCCTTCCGTACTAAAGTCAGACAAAAAAAATAATTCCGGAATCGGATAGACCATTCATTTCGGCACGAGACAGTATAAAGTTTCTATAACGGTATAATTTTTAAAATAAGCCGATTTCGACGCGGTTTCGCGGACGGAATGTTTGAACCGCTCTCTTTGTTTATTTAGGAGAGAGTGTCAGATGACCTCACTTCTTCTCTCCGCAAGGGAATGACGCATTATTCGATATAGCCCGTGCGACGCCGGGCCACGTAGCTAGTACACTATTAAAATTCGACGCGTATGTATGTGAGGCTATCTTCTCACGAACCGTTGAACAGAGAAGCGCGCGGAAAGCACTAAAAGATGGGGAATAATCCAAGGAATCCATTTTGGCCATTTAAATTCCGAAATTTTAATTAGTAAAAAAAGATATTAATTAAAAACTAATTTACAACAATACTTTTCATTGTTTCAGCGCGATTCAAACCGTTATTATTATTTATACAAATATTTAATTGCGTGTTTCTGTTTCATGGATGGCGTTGTGCGCTGGTTTTGGTAGTTGATACAAAGAAACAGAGAAATCTAAGTAGTTCAAATAGGGTTTTTACTAAAAATGTTTTTTCCGTGAGATTTAACTTTGAGATTTCATGTATGTAGTGCGTCTTGCTTCACGTGTTTATAAACTGGACGCGGGAATATGAAAAATATGTATCCCCAGCAACGCTGGTTTATCTAAGCGTTTGTGTCACATGATCTCACTTCTTCTCTCCGCCAGGGAATGACGCATTATTCGAGATAGCCCGTGCAACGCAGGGCCATGCAGCTAGTAGTTAAATACATGTTACAATTCAATATTTATTATGAGGGGCGGAAATAAGACGAACACATGTCAGTTTCGGACAACAGCTCCATTGTTGTGGCGCCCAAGGCGATCACCCAGGGTCACCTAATGGTAAAACTGGCGATGGTGTTTGTTAACCGTTCGCCCTCTCTACTCGATTTTCTTCAATATACAATGAAAATAAACGTAACACCACCGTATTTATAAAGATTACGGTTAGTACGTCTGTTACCATTCAATTCAAATATAAATAGTATAAACATTTTTAGCTATTGCGTTTATTCAAATGCGCCAGTGAAAATACATTACATAATTTGTGTGTATGTTAATATGGATATAATTAAAAAGATTTTGTTTGGAAAAAAAACTGGCATCATACTTCATTTTTGGAATTTTAAGATCGAGTAAATATCGCTTTTCCAGATAATAGTTTCCAAATATATCGCGGGAAAACATTTCAACCACAAAATAAAAAGACATTCGTGATAATATTTGTCAGCGCCAAAGATATTTTTCTATATTTTTAAAGGAAAGTTCTGGAAGTCAATCGGAAATATTTGGTTACATATGAATTAGAAAAAAATTGTTTTCGAGAATGAGTAATTTGTTATACGGGAGAACACACTCGATTTTTCTACCTTTACATTTTATCACGCTTCGCAATTTATAATAAATTTTTAACAGTTCAATAAAATATTTTGGGAAGACTGATTGTTTACAATTAACATATACTTATACATTTATTTTTGCGTCGTAGAGAAACTGACAATAATATTTTCAAGAGAAGATGGACAATTAGTTATTAAAAACATATCTAGGTAACTTATCACCTATTCCATTTATTTCATCAAGCAATATTAAACAAGATGTAGAATCTCATAAGCAGACGCTACGAACACGAATCTCATAGTTAAGGATTGTAACAATGTAAATAAGCGAATAACAAAAAAAGAGTACACACAGAAGCAAACTTTAACTGTAAAAGAATTACAAATTTCATCGGCACTGCTGGGGGCAAAGTATAATAATCCTTGATTTAATGAACATTGCCAAGCGCAAAAGATATATTTAAACTATTTATAACAAATGGCTTGAGAAAGAATTCCATTTTTAACACAAACTATATATCATTGCAAGAAAACCCACACTAAGCCTCTCATATCTGTTCTTACAAAAATAAATTTTGTGGAAAAATGTTAATGAAAAGAAAGATGCTTGCGCAAATCATTGTTTATGTGCGGGTGTCAATTAACTTTTTTTGAGAAATACCGCATGTTATTGAAGTGCTAGAATTTTAAGACCAATTTTAATTCCTACTAAAATATGAAAGCTTTTACTACAACTAAAAATATACGAGAGCTTTTAATTTACTATTAACTAGAGTATTTTTTATTAAAAATACTTTTTTCACGGACTTCTATTTGTCAAATGTTTATCCTAATAAAAATGAATTAATTTCATTTATTTAGCGAAAAAGTCTTATTAACAGTATAAAGCGAAAAATTATTTCATCAAGCATTCCAAATATATTCGAACTTACCTTGTTCCATTCCTGAATTTGAACTTGAACCCAATTACGAAATAAATCACACTATTCCATTCCGTGACAGAGGACACCAAGATTCGAGCTTGAATAAATACCGAATCAGTCTACACCAAACGACTGAACTGCTATAGCAAGCAAACCTACAACTAAACAGAACAAGCGAGCACCAAACGATCTCGAAATTAACCAAGCTAAAAATAAATCAGAACGAAATCCATTCCACTACAGAAGATATCTTCCGAATTAAACCATCACATACAACACATTTCCCACTGCAATCAGAAAACTTCCAGCCAGCCAGCAGCTAAGAGTAAGAAGGGATGCAACAAAAAAAAACAGAAAGAAAAAAATGTATATCGTTTGGCATCACAGACCATCGGATGACACCCCATTCATAAAAAACAACATTTCACAGCCCTCTACAAAGACTTCCGCGTTGTCGATTGGCTTGGGAACACTGAACGGACACTGCATGTTAATTGAGGATGGGGACAACCGACGATTATACTACTGGCTCTCATCCACCGCTGCCCCTTCCACCCCTCTTCCCACCCCGATCGGGGATGGATGAGACCCATGTCAGAAACCGAATCTTTCTCTGTAATCGATGAAAGGGTTCGATCCGAAACAAAGGCTTTCGAAGATTAGAGGTACAAAAGCGCAGACGACTTTTGAAAAGTGGTTGTGGACGTGATTTCGAATTGTGTGTGTGTGTATGTCTGATGGGATGTTTAGGAAGGTTCAAATGAGAGAAAGGGTCAGATGTCGAAATAAATTACTAGGGAAGGGAGAAAGACGGGGGAATGAGCAGTGAATGAAAAAAAAAAAAAAATGCGTTAGGATTGTTTCGCCTGCGATTAACCTTAGGTATTGTTAAGAGATACTACCGAAAAAGCGCGTCTTCTTTTAACTTTGCCGCTCGGAAGTTAGAATTGCGCATTCTTCACAGGTAAAAGGCGGCTTGATATGAATTGTTTAACTATCTTCCGAAGTCGCAACTCAAAATCCTTAATGGCTATATTCCTTCTTCGCTAAACAGAAAAGCACAAAAATGACTATCTAAATAAATGCTTTTTCAAATTTATTTTTAAAAATATCCGTTTGCGCAAGAACCCTCATCATTAAGCCTCTCTTAGAGTGTACCGAAATTCACCAAGTTGCAATGCCGATATCTTTCTGAATACTAATGGTATTGAACTGGAATTTTTATATAAGTTGCCCTATATATCCGATTCTGAAGTTATCGAAAAAAAATTTACGGTACATTTCGCACAGGTGCAGTAAAAAATTATTTACTACAAATACTCATATTTCCCGTAATATCCAAATTTTTTTAAATTCAAATTTTAATACAATGCTTCTTTTACATATTGTCAAGTATTCTGTAAGTTTCGTATAATTTGAATAAAAACTCTTGTATGTTATAAGCAAAAATCATGAGGAAAAATTTGGGATTTTTTAAGAAAACCTTTATATCATCCCGAATATTCATGAAAAATTTAGAAAATTGCATGTAAATATTGTGCGCATCAAACATAAGCATTGATGACAGTTTCATCACGTAATCAGCTTTCTTTGAAACGGGATGAGTAGGTATATTTTTTGTCTTCATCACTTTGTGGTAGGTCCCCTAAATGCTCTCGTGATCGAATCTTCACTGTAAAATGTGAGTTCAAGCCTAATATTTACATGTTCGAAATTCTAAGAAAATCCATGCAGATTTTCAGGAGATATTACAAAAAATATGAAAATTTTAAAGTGTCAACATTAAATTGGCAAGCCACTGTACTTTAGATGGTGGTAGATACTTCGGAGACATACTTTTGACATTTTAATTAAGAATTAAGCACAATTTGCAGGTTTTCACGCAAGGATTTCCGAAAATATTAATGCACAAAAATGATTTTTACATTATAGTAGCTGTTATGCCCGGCGTTTCTCGGGATTAAAATACTTTTATGTCTAATATTTTTAATGAAAATCTATTTTTCTATAGAAAATTATAATACATAAAAATTCCTTTACCATCTGAAACGTGTTTACTTCGAAATTCGTTCATAGATAGTGAAGTACAAGAAGGATTTTGACGAATGTTTCGGGAAAGTTAATTAAATAGTTAAACTTTCATTATTAAAAAGCGATAAAATAAACCAGATAAATAATTGTTCTTGATATAAATTAGGAATCGTCTGCTTTAAAACTTTCCTTTAGTATTCTTCCAGAATTTTGTTTATATGTTCTAGCAACAGCTACAAATTGTGAATTTTATACACAATTGAATTTTCTTTAATTATTGAAATGAGAGCAACAATTTGAACGCAAATGAAATTTGTATCACTGAAAAGCTATTTTTTAAACTTTAATATAGCATAAAAATAGTTCTTGTAACATAACACTTTCGAAATATATCACGGAAAAACGCAAAATCTTGCGTAATTTTTAATTAACTAAAGATTTAATTAACTTTTAGGCCTTTTAATTGTTGACAGTGATTTTTCGAAAAGAAGTGATCACTTCTTGTGTAAAATATTGACAGAAATAAAAAGAAATTTGTTCAAAGTCTCACCGTTGCCTAGTAACAAAGTATCAATAAAAATACTTTGTTTCAAAATCGTCTGCAAGTATTTAAAAATTATGGAACTTTTAAAAATTAATAACAATCGAAGGGAAATGTCACAGAAATAAAACTGGTATCATTGAAAAGGTAAAAATTTGAACTTTAAGATGGTATAAAAATATTTTTTGTCGGACTATTTGCTCCGAAGTTACGGCGGAAAAACGGTTTCGGTTCATTTCTAATTAACAGACTGTTTAATTAACTTTTGGACTTTGAAAAGTTCATAAGTGCCCCTTGTCTTAAATAATAAGTGTGCAAAATTTGGTTGAAAACAGTCCATTGGTTTAGGAGGAGATGTGCAACATAGCCACATACCGACATACATAGCCACAATGACTTTTATTTATATTAAGATTAAAATTCAAAAAGTTATCTTTTCAATGACTCCAATTTAGTTATGTAATTTTTTTCTCTAATTTTAATAAAGTTATTTAAAGTTGTTTTTAAGTCATTTAAAGTTATTTTTAAATTATTCAAAGTTAATTTTAAATTTGATTTGCAACTATACCGATTCAAACTGATTTCATTGTTTCTCAGACCTTAAAATCGCATATTTTTCTTTCTGTTGAAAAAATGGCACAATAATTATCCTCAATTTTTGCAAACTAACTTAAAAACAGATTATCTTTTTAATAAAGACAATTTTATTACAATATTTTTACCACAATTTGAACAAATTTTTAAAAATTAATTAAATACAATTCGCAACATTACCTCCATTCTCAAAATAAAATGCTACTAGCCGCCTTCGGAGACCTGCTGCTCTCCCTTAATATTATTAGTCTGTTCTATACTTGCAACTTGACGAAATAAATTGGCGAATTGGCGGTTGTAGAGGCTGAGGGACTTTGCCAAAGTTTTATTTTGCGATATATCTCGAAAATAGAGGATGGTGGGTGGCAGGCGACCATTGTTGACATGTCTAGTCGTCTTAAACTTTCATATGAAATAAAAACTCTCAAAAACTGTCCAGTGGTTGGGGCTGGGGTAATGTCCTCCGGTTTCGCCAATTATTTTAATATATAGATCCTTTTCATTGCATCGCCAATTTTTTTTAGTATATTTTTTTCTCCATAATTTGAAAATTAACGTTCGAAACTTTGAAGAATTAGTCTCTCATTTTTCATCAGTTTTACAAAATTTAAATCCGTTTCTCCATAATTTTTATCGATTCACTTCTTAGCTACAATCTAAAAGCCCATTTTCTCACCAACTACTGTAAGGTTATCTCCTCTAAAGATAAGGTTATTCATTTATGTGCTATAATTAGGCTAAATATGTACATTAGCTAAATAATATGTAATTACATTAATTTAAGTTAGAATTATGCATTACCAAAATACGAAATAATCTTGACCCCAGATTTTTTAGAGAGTTCGTTCTGCCTAGCATTTTTTTAACATTTGAACGTAAGGGTGTAAATTATTATCTTCATTAGATGCAAAACATTTAGTGCATTTTCATTTAGTCTAAGCATCAAAATTTATTTCAAATACTAATACATTTCACGTGCATTTTTTTTTTTTTTTTTTACTTTTCAATTCAGTTCTTTGTCTTTTTTAGCAATTAATGCTTTCAGCTTACCAAAAATTTAAAAGGTTGCAAATAAAGCTTTTTAGCATAACTAAATTAACACTATTAATATGATGGACGAATCAGCTCATTGCTGAAGGCAGCTACTAATAACAATACCAGAATATTATTTTTTTCTTCTTTTCATTGTGTTATGTAAAACTGAAGCCGCAAAATGTTTTGGTAGATTTCTTGAAGTAATATGAAACACATTACATAGAAGACGATGCAAATTAGAATCGATAAATGTCTTTTACATTTTAACAAACAAAATGTAGTAAATTCTTATTCTTGAAAGAGCCACAATTTGAGTAAGAAAAATCTTGAAATAAAATATGATTATTTATCATAATTCTTTTGATTTATCGTACTGGAACACTGTATTCTAAGAAAACATATTTCTATTTAAAGAAAAAGCTTAAAAATTAAAACAGCTTTTTAAAAAACATCAATTTTTTGCAACAAAATCATGTGAATGTATGCTTCTTTTTAATAAAAGATATTTCTACAATAAAAATAAAGTAAAAGTTAACGCAAATAATTTAAATCTCTAATTATTTTTTCTACTGATGACAAAACAATTTCATTCTCCTACTTCTTAAATATTTCTGTATTTTACGTCACAGTCAATTCCATTCACTTAATGTTAACAATCTAAAATGCATGACACTAAGGAAGAAGCAGATCAATATTAAGTAATTTTTTAAAAAATTGTATGACTACAAATATGAACAAATATAACATAATCCCATGCTCAGCAAAAATAGTACAGGAATTCGTTTATAACACATTAATATATAACTTATGCATCAAACAGGAATTCTGTAGAGGCACATTGATATTTTAACTTTTTTTGTCTGATCAGAAATTTTCTAATTAACAGAAACATCCATACAAAACTGAACGTGCATATATTTTATTAATAACAATTATGTAAAATTAGTCATCAGAAATGAGAAATTCGTTATTGCATGATGAAGTAAGTTATAAATATATCAGTTTCAATGCTGCATGTTGCACTTTTTTGCATTATAAAAATTAACATAAAATAACAAAATAATACCACAAGATGTTAATAGACAAATACATCAGAACGAACGAGGAAAAAACCTATATTTTCAACAATTTATTTCATTTAGATTTGATAATTTATTGACAATCTTTAATGCATTTCAAGCCTCCTCCGAATTTTTTTATTTATTTTTTTGAACAAAAGTTGCGCAAATCCATATAAATGAGATTAAGATTTTGTTAAGTTATACAGTGTAACTTGGTTAAATTCGAAACAGACGGGGCTACGATAAAAATTCGAATTCTAAAAAACTAAGCCTATAAATAAGCACATTAAAGGAACAAATTTTAAACTAAAAAAACTAATTAACATTTAACATATTTAATAAATAAAGCATATCAGCAAGTTATTTTTAATAAATTTAAAGACATTAATTTAAATAAATAAATAACTGTAATAAATAAACAATATATTACACTTCAAATACAGCATTTGTAAAATAAAACTAACTAAATAGCACAATTCATATTCAATGTGTTGAAAGCTTTTAAAAAAAAAGTGAGAAATGTTTTATCGCTTTTGTTACTGAATAATAACAATGCCCAGTAAAATGAAACAGACACGGTGAACATATTTAACTAACGAAAACAATTCAGAAATACAAACAATTTTTAGTTTTGACTTCGAATTAACTAAAATTAATCTAAATTACAGACGATATTTTAAGATTATGTAAAGAGTGACCATAAAGAAAAATGAATGACCGTCAAACTCGTAATAAAAACGTTCGAATTAACCAAGTTCCACTCTATTTTAAATTAAAATAAATTAATTAAAAACACTAATTATTTGATTAAAATTTCCTTTCCCCCAAGTCAAAACTAGTGACAAATTTTCATTAACCAGTCGTTAAACGATACGAAACTTTAAAAAACATGTCAAGAATGGTAGAGACCAAAATATGAATCACTGTACAATATACAGTTGAACAATTCAATCAATTCCAAAGCGTGGAATATTAAGAGAAAGATAATAGGGGGGGGGGGGAGAATATAAAATGAACTATTTTTAATCTTCTGATGTTTCTTAATTAATCATCGAGAAACACACGACTAAAAACTTTTTTTCTACTTACATCACTCCAATGGTTTTGCATAGCGAGAAGATACTTTGAACCTAACCAGAATCAACTTCAATCAAAATAGATTCGAACCAAACGAACGCACACACCACACTGAACTCATCAGCTGTCTTTGCAACCTGCACCTCACAAAATCAATTCCAGACCAGACTACGCGTTCTACATGGCGGTATCTGAAAGATAAGTTGGTTGATGTGGCGCACAAAACAAAAAGAAATACATACAAATTCAAGCATGAACGGGTCTTTGAGCAAGATGACTCCAATCCACGAAAAAAGCAAACGATAAAAAAAACCTCACCAAACGATAAATAAAAATAAAATAAAAATGGTGAAAAAGCACACCTGTGTCGGGAGAGATCAGGAGAAAACTCCCACAGTGCATCAAGCAGCAAAAATAAAACTTTTTTTTCACCGAAGGACTGAAGACAAGTTTAAAACTGAAACGGAAAACAAATCGAATACGACCATTAAATTTAATTTATAGTCGCTCGAGAACTGCGCAGAGTTAATGACAGGAGAGGTTAAAAATTCTCACAGACTCAATTCTCGTGTGAATATTCTTTGGAATATTCTCACGGTGGGGGTAAGGGGAGGACCTTGCTCACTTTCACATGCATCAGTGTTTTGTTTTTACCGCAAATGAGTTGCGTTTGATTTGGCGATGGAACTTGAAATCGAATGAAAGAGGATCCAAAGCAATTACAAAGAAATCTGTTAAATGAGACAAAAAGCAATAAATGGTGTGAGCTGTTTCATTTTCTTTTTCAGGTGTGTGAAATCGACGCAACATGCGTCTAGGATCCCACATTATCTAGTTCGGACGAAACTTTCGCTGATCAGAACCAGATTAAACCCAAGTATGTTTAAAATTCAAACATTTTGGACTATCCGAAACAATCTTGTTGTAAATACACTGAGAATGCGTTAACATTGATACACTAAAGATTGTTGATTTGCTAATATCTTTTGGAAGGTACACAAGAGTTAGAAAAAGAATATGGAGGCCTTTCTAGGAAGGTGCCATTTTTTTCACCCCTCTTAACCGAATTGGATCGGCAATTTTTCTAGTCCATCTCCTGATGGCAATTTTATTTGTTTTTTAAGCAGATTGAACAAAGGCAGATTTTTGTATGATATTCGAGATTTGATTTGTTAACCCTGCACAGGCCAAGAACCCCGTTCTGGAGCATATGCCGGAGAACATACCTTCATCCTTCCTTCCTACACAAGAGTTATTACGGACTTATCCCATAATTTTTAACGGAAGTAAGCCACTCCAGAAACCTGTACCAGTATTTTGAATCACTATGCAGTGCTTACACAATTTGGTGCACAATTCCATGAGAATTTACGAAATTTTATTAGCAAGATGCCAATTCAATGGCAGATCAGCAGTTGTATACTAAGTTTGAGAATGGACAATCCTCCGCATCTTGTTTCAAGTCGCATCTGAATGAGATTTAGTTTTTGGTTGTTCATCATTCTTTCTGTGTTCTCGTAACGATGGAGTCGTATATTAGCGCTGAAGACACGAAATGCTGTCTTTGGTTTCATGAAACTCGTCTCGTTTTGCAACTGCAACGAAATTTCCGTCGGGAAATACCAGAAACCAGCGGGAGTGGTCTACCCTAAACTTTCTCGTATACTTTCTAAGTGGAGATTCGTCAAAATCTCGAGTTCGAATTTTTTTTGACGATTACAATACTTTCTCTTTGTATACTTCGTATACGAGAAAGTGAAACAAACCAACAAACCTGAAATCAAATATCTGTTGCCACGTTTCAAAAAAATATTACTTTGAAGCAGGTGAGATAAAATAGGCAATGAAATGAATACTAAAGCGAAAATTCTGCTTTGGAATTGAATTCCCAAGAAAACAATTTATACTACCACAATCGTAACAATTGCAGAAGCTCGTAAATAAAAGATTTGCTGAAATAATGAGATCGGTTTGAATTTTATTTACAACAATAAAAAATTTGTTACAATTCATGTTTGAGAACATTATTTATTGTTGTAAATAAAATTTACAACAATAACATATTGCTACCAGTACTTTGCGCATGAGAATCGGATTAAAAGAAATTGAATATGCAATTTGAACGCCCCTTTTTGACGGATTTAGCCCAAAATTTAATACGGGCCTACATTCATGACGATAAAACTGTGTACCAAATTTTATCCATCTAGCTATTCAAGTTTTTGAGTTATAGCGTTCACATGACCGCGGACATACAGACTTCCCGTTGACGGATTTTGTCCAACATTTGATAGAAACCTACAAATTATGTTTAAAGACCACATACCAAATTTTATCCCCGTAGCTCTAATAGTTTTCGAGTTATCGTGTTCACAGACATACAGACGGACATACATGATTCCAAAATTGTGTTTTTCGGACTCAGGGAGGTCTAAAACGTGGAGATTCGTCAAAATCTCGAGTTCGAATTTTTTGACGATTACAATATTTTCTCTTTGTATACTTCGTATAGGAGAAAGTAAAAAGCTGAGATACTGCTTGCTTACACGGTTTGATCAACATGAACACGCTCGCAAACATATTATAAGAACCAACTATAAGAACCAACTCACCGATCGAAGCACGTTTTCAGAGTAACGAAGGGCAGCCACGACGAACATTCTGCGAAAAAGCTTTCACTATCACATAACCCTGTTTACACTTATATTTGGCTGTATAACTAAGAATAATAAACCATTACATCAACCTCACAAGTACACCAGATATTCGACGGAATCGCATATAAAGCTAGCAATCTGTCCGACCTCCAAATTGGGATTGCCATCTAGACATCACGCTTTTATTGGATTATACAATATTTATTTCGAAATGTAACATTCTGAGCAGCATATTTGATTTTACATTTACTGTAGATGCCTGAAAAACGTGCTAATATTGATATACCAAAAAAAGCCAGATCAATGAATGAAAGTGAAGCCAATAAAACTATTTGCGAAATAAAACATAATGATAAATACTGAAAATGATAATATTTTCTTATTACTCTTAGTTCAGTGCTATTAGTGCAAAAGAATTCTTAGTAAGATCAATATATCAATAATAATATATGTACCATATAATATCTGACCATCATGAGGCTTGTATTTTTCAGGACCATTCCTCGTGAATCCGACAGTTTTCTCAGCGCAAATGAGATTAAAAGTCGACTAGCGTGAAATCTTAATTCAGTTCAGCAGCAAGTAATTAGATATCGTTCATCAACTATACGTAAAACAGAAGTTGTCACGAAATCAGTGTGGAAAACAATATATATATATATATATATATATATATATATATATATATATAAATATATATATATATATATATATATATATATATATATATATATATGATCGCCTCTCCTCAAAAATATGCTAATACCGTATTTTTATACGAGTAGCAGAATTCTCGAAATGAGCATCACAATTTAACAACAACTTAAGTAACAACAATAACTTACAACAGTAACTTAACACAACAGTAACTTACGGTTTCTTAAACTTTTTTTACACCTGACCCCACTTTCGGCAGCTATAGAAACTTCAATGGTCCTATTTTATTTCGAAAAATTTGAAGCAACTACAAAAATTGAAAAACCAATAAGAGAAAGTAGAAGGAAAGTAAATTTAAAAAATCAACTGAATTTTGCTAAATTGCTCAAATCAGGATAATTTTTTCAACAAGCTTCGCTTTAAAATATTGAAGAATCTGAGAGAAGAAAGTGACGGGAAAGTTTTCTAGACTCCGAAATTGTTGTCAACGGTTCAACATGAAGTCACCGACCACATTTTAAGAATTGAAACAAATTCTCAATATTTTAGGGTCCCACAAAGAATGGCAAACAATACTTGTAACACATAAACATTTCTTAACAAATGGAACCCATAAAGTCATCTTGATTTGATAACAGTTGTCGAAATTTTACAAATAAACATACTCACCTTTTTTCTTTTTGTTTGGTTTGTTCTTTAGGAATATCACAGTTTCTTATTGCGTTTTCCTGCATTTTGAGTCTCGAAATATTTCTTTAGTCCAAATGAGGTTGCGGAGGGGGGGGGGGGGCTACAAAAAACCTTGCGCAGGGAGAACGATAATTCATGTAGTAGGCAACGGTAGTGTCGCTCCTCGACTTTCTCGTATACTTACACAATACGACGGGTTTTGTGTTTAGCTTTGTAATATTGTGAAGAGAATCGAGTACGCATTTCGTTCATCTGCCTGTTGAACGACTGGGTCCAAAATTTTAGTACAGATCTAACATTTTGCTATCAAGACTACACATCGAATTTCATTCATTTAGTTTCTCATGTTTTTCAGTTAGCGTGTTCGCATACAGACAAACAGATTACCTCTGACAGACTTACTCAAAAATAGGGCAGTTTTTCAGTTAGCGTGTTTGCAAATAGACAAACAGGATACCCGCTGAGAGACTCACTCCGACATAGGGCAATTTTTCAGTTAGAGTGTTCGCATACAGACAGTGGCGAATCCAGGGGGGCTATCGGGCGGCCCCCCCCCCCCCCCCCCCAGAGCTAAACAAGAATCCTTGATTTTATTTAAAATCACTACAGCTGTTTGTTTTTAATTTCCCTTTTAAAAAAATAATAAAAACGTGACAACATTGCTTTCTGGCTAGACAGGGTCGAAAATTTTCCTACTTTTCTAGTCATTCCACTTTTACTTTTAGCGTTGACGCGGTCGAAAACATTTTTTGTCCAGTTATTTCACTGTATTTTTTATTAAATTATCGAAAGTACTGTAATGTCCTTTATGATTCTTATTGTCAGGTGAGGAAAGTCTGTAAAGTTAAAGTGTTGTGGTTTACATAAGCCATGAGGTATGGCATTCGTCATGACGATACCAAATTTTTATGACCTCAGCCCCCCCCCCCGCCCGACCCGAGTTCTGGATTCGCCACTGCATAGAGACAAACAGGCTACCCGCTGACAGACTTACTCCAAAATAGGGCAGTTTTTCAGTTAGCGTGTTCGCATACAAACAAACACGTTACCTCAGACAGAATTACTCCAAAATAGGGCAGTTTTTCAGTTAGCGTGTTCGCATACAAACAAACACGTTACCTCAGACAGAAATACTCCAAAATAGGGCAGTTTTTCAGTTAGCGTGTTCGCATACAAACACGTTACCTCAGACAGACTTACTCCAAAGTAGGGCAGTTTTTCAGTTAGCGTGTTCGCAAATAGACAAACAGGTTACCTCTGACAGACTCACTCCAAAATAGGACAGTTTTTCAGTTAGCGTGTTCGCATACAGACTTACTCCAAAATAGGGCAAAGATGTACAGTTTTGGTGTAAGGATAATAACGTCGTCGTTCAAGCAAAAGTCACAGTAGTCTAAGCCCGAGACTATAGTTCTGAGATATAGTCAATTCAAACTTAATTAATTTTGAGTCGTTATTATAAATAGTAAAAATTATTTTGCAGATTTCTAGCACCTAAGGTTGTCTTACTGATGTTTAGATAACAAGTTTCTATCAGGAAATAATTAATTGGAAATTCTAATCGACTGCAGCAGTCCGTTAAAAGAAAATATCTGCATTTAGTGCCTTTTGCCTGAACGACAGCGATATACTGAAATTCACCCATCTAGTTTCATGCATTTTTAAGTAATCGTGTTGACTTAACGACGAATAAACCGATTTGACAGATGGTCAATCCTTTGAAGAATTGATCCAAAATTTGATAAATTTATTCAATTCTAGTTATAAAAACCATTTTCCAAATTTCATGGAAATCACGTGGCTTCTTGGCGTTTTCGAGATTTCGTGTTCACAAGCGCACGGGCGGTCAAACGGTCAGACTTACCGCTCACGGATTACGGTCAAAATTTGACAGGCAACTAAAAATTTGATATAAAGAATGAAAATATCATCCGTGTAGCTCACTGCATTTTTAATTTATCGTGTTCACAGACAGACATAATTAAGAACTTTTTTCCAGGACTCAAGAAGGTCTAAAACTTAGATTCGTTAAATCCCCGAAGTAAGTTTGCTTGACGATTTCAATATCTTCTCTTTGTAAAAAAAGATGAAAATTGCATTATCATTTGAAAAAAAATGAAGGCTTACTTCCTCCAAACAGATCAACAATACTTTATTCTCACGGCAACCCGAAATTCCCCTATTTCCTTCATATAATAGACGTTTCAGCGGGGTAACCAAGAGTAATAATGTTTAAGTCTAGTGCCGTCAAGAAAACTAATTCAAAGTTAATTCTTCTCAATATCACCAAAACATATGTTCTAATATCGCAAACAGATTCCAGAATTGCACAAAATAATAATAAACACTAAAATTCAAACTTCGGAACACTGGAAATAACATAAAAACAATACCTTAATGATAGACTCAACCACTCCCAAAACAATTTCATAATCGAAATATCGAGCAAATTATTTTCGGGGTCGATTAATATTCTTTTACCCTAACCTATAATTGAAATCGAATCTTTTCGCAGAGCCGCTCAGCTTGGATCTGTAGTGTTGATTAAGCAATTTTCGTGGTATCAGAATGCAATGGTTGTACCATTTCCTTTTTTTTTTATTTTTATCACAGAAAAAGACGAATTCGAGGAATCGAATAATAGAAATCACAAAAATGGTAAAAATGATCTGGAATATGTATGAAAAATTAAAAAAATCCAGAACAAAGAATCTTTGTGTTTTAATGATAGGGTAAGAAAGTCAATAAAAGCTGTTTTTTTCATCGCAGGGGTTCGACTGGCGCCAATGTGGGAGAAGGGTCTTTGGAAGCACATAGGCTCAGGGCCCTTTCATCTTTCACTTCTACTGGAAATGAATGAAAAATGACATATCAAATGTAACGCGCCTTAATTTAGTTTAATTTCAATATTTATTACCGCTATGTCATCAAGCTGTTTCAAAACACTTGACTTTTACCTAATGTGGTAGGAAAGGGAAAAAAATCTTATCAATATTGAAAAATATCCTGTTAACTTGAAAATTATTTTGAAATTTCCTGTTATTTAAAAATTGATTCAAAAACTGACTACTTGCTTTTAACGGTCGATGGAGATTTAAATTCACTGTTCAAAATGGCTGCATTCACACTCCATGATGTAAAAAATTATTTAAGTATTCATAACTTTCTTTTTTTTATGAAATTGTGATCCCTTTGAAGAGAAACAGATTAGGTTCAATTTGAGATAGAATTCCTTCAACAATCTCAAATTGATTCACTTGAAATAAACGTTTTGATCAAAAGCCATATAAAACATTGAAGTAGCGAGTCTCTATTTAAAATGTTATAATACAGAAAATCCTGTTATCGTCTGATACATTTTTAAAATTTAAACGAGGATATCGGTTCAAACAAGCGATTTTTTTTAAATTAAATATAAAATATCGTAATACCCTAAATCCTCTTATCGGCTTATTCTTTTTTAAAAAATTAAAATGAAAATATCAATTTGACCAAATAATTTTTAAAAACTGCTGAAACCTAATTTTCTCTATAATTCAATTTTTAAAGAATGATATAAAATTTGATTTAACATGGAAAATGGCAAAAAAAAGTTAAATGGTTTAAAATATCAGTATTATTTTCATTCAATAAGAATGTTATGACTAAAGATAAGCTAATTTTTCTATAAATGGAAAGATAGTTTTTAATTAAGAAAAGAAAAACTATTCAATTAATTGTCACAAAACACCCAGTAAAATTTTATTATACTCCATACATTTGTGAACGAGATTTCTTAAAAAATTTATTCAATAGTTTGAATTTCGATAGCGTAAAGGGTAGTAATGAATTTTCATTTCTATTTCTATAGAATAAATTATTTTTTACTTTGAAAATTTTATATATTTTCTTAAAAAATGCATTTATTTAAGAGGGCGTTATTGAGTGCTAATATATATGTTTACTTTCTCGCATCTAAGTTTTGTTTATAGGTATTGGTTATTTACAAATTTTGCTCACAAATATTGAAGTAAAGAGAAGGTTTTTATGAAGTTTTTGTGAGCAATGACTATGTAGTTAATTTTTTATTAGTAAAAAAGTATGAAAATATGTTCATCCCGAGTAATGTCATGTATATCAGCTAGAATTAAATATATTTTTACTTTCTCGCATATAAATTTATACTATGTAGAGGTCACCAGCTAATTTGTTATGTTATAACTGTAATATTTGCTATACGTACTTCAAATTTTGCCCACGAATATTGAAATATGTGAACGCTTTAGTGAAGGCTTCGTGACAATTCATTAGATTGTTATTTTTTTTTATTATAAAACGACATCGAAATATTTTCATCCCAAGAAACGCTGGGTGTATTAGCTAGTATGAAATTAAAAATTAGTCTTGCTCATACTAATTCTACTATTTATGATGAACTAACAAAAACAAGCGCGAAAATAGTTCACATACAATACGAAAATCTGAGTAAAAATTAATTAAAATCCAAAGCGTTAATTAGGATGCTTGAATAACTATTTAAAATGTGAAAAATTAGTATTAATGTACTTATTTAAATAAAATTGAAAAAATATAAAATTAGACTAAGTTGAATATTGATTAGGAATTTCGAATAAATAAAAGCTTATATATGCTGTCTGAAACAATTAAATGTATTTAATTTGGGAATAAACATTTTATTAAAGGTTCTTCGTTTGATCTGTGCCCGAACTGAAATATAAGAGGCCTATGTTAACGCGAAGCCTAAAAGCCAGCCTATATAGAATTTTACTATTGTCAAATGAAACACATGACAACACCATAGTCAACACTAACGAAATACGGAGAAAGAACTTTATGGAAAAAAATTAATTGCAATGAAAGTATATAAAAAGTTAGTTATTTGATAACTTAGTTGTTTCAAATTACTATGATGTTTATTATTATTTGAGTTTATTAATACTGAAGAATTTGACAGAAGAACTTTTTTACAAACTTTTTCCACTCATAGTCCGTTTACAATTAAAAAAAAAGTGTTCGCAACAACTACAGATTTAAATTTTTACAACTACAGAGAAAATAATTTTTAGCAAAATAAAACACACAAATGGAACAAGAATTGGCAATAAACGAAAAAAAATCAGTTCATTTACTCAATCTATTTTATTATGATTTCAATGAAAACTTAATAAAATAGATTGGAGGAAATTGGTGGGAAATAAGGAGAGTTTAAATTAATTTTTATTACAAATGCGAAATAATCGGATAAAATTATCGCAAAAAATGTATTGCAAAATTTTGGCGGGGGGCGAAATTTAATTATGCGTCATTATTTAGGGTCAGAATCATTAATATAAAAAAAATCTTGCACTAAAACGAGAATGCGTATTTATACTGTTAAAGCAAACCATCATAACACACTTACACAAAAAAATAATCATAACATAGTGATTACCAACATAGTACCTTGACACGAGAAAAGTAGCTTTATATAACATAGAATTACAAATCGTCAAGATGGAAAGAAAGAAATAGAATTACTTTCAACCCATTGCCGTAATTCCTGAAAAGTAATTGGATGATGATAGGTATAGAATAATTAGTGTGGCTCAAAGCTGTTGAAATCATATAAAGATTCTGAAAGTTCTAAAATAAGCTTAATTAAATTTAAAAAAATCAGAAAATACGAAAGAATGTTGAAAGAAATAACTTCCAGTCTACAAAATACTACAGTTTTTTAATATATCGATACGACATTGCGCATGCGTAAGTAAACTATATTCTAAATATATTGACTAAGAAGAAATGTACGCAAGCTGCGATTGATTTTTTTTTTGGGGGGGGGGGGGCTTTTGATTATGAAGTAAAGTTATATGTTAAAAAAATTGTTAAAATTAAAATAAGCAAAGTAAGCACTTGAACGAAGACATGCCGGATAAACAAATGAAAACTGATTAAATTAAATGATTGAAAAAGAATGACTAATAAAAAGAAAATTTGCCAAACGATTAAATCAATACATTTAACGTCATAAAATAGCAAATGACTGACCAAAGCAAAAATTGAAAAAAAAATGGTTAAATACTTTTGCGTTTAATCTCAAAAACAAAATAATGCAAGTAATATTTTTTTAAAAATTGATTGACAGAAACATTCGAAATTTTCTTTTATCTTTAATTAAATAAACTACATCTCGAAGTTCATTTAATTCATCATTTTCATCATCTATTTTTATACCTATTAATTCATCATTCATCATCTATTTTCATTATTATTTTAAAACACGATTATGGCGTAACTAATTTATACGCTAAATTCATTCATATCATCTACGATTAATTTAATCATCTTTAATGGACTTCTAAGTATTCTTCTTCTTATTATTATATTAGTTCTGAAGTATTCTATAAATTCATGGTATTTGCAAAATCACATAAACATGATATGCTCCAATCAGACGAAGAAAGAGAATTCTTGTTCCGATACGAACATGGAAGACTAAAAGTGAATCACTCATTCTTCTTCGAAATTTCTCACGTGATTCTAGAGATCTAGAATTAAAACAGATTGACAGAAAATGAATGACGCTGATTATGTTTGACAGGGAGAGATGATGCATATCGTCTGCACTGAACCAAGATGCTACTAATGGTCTTTCCGTCAACTTAACTAGCAAACCAAAACTGATTTCGACGATTCGCCACAGCAGCAGATTCTCATGGATATCAGACAGTCACAAAGAAAAAAATAAATAAAATAAATTGCAGATTGAAAATCTGAAAAAAGAAATTACAACCCAACAATTTATCTCTAAATGGGATATTCAAAAATTGAAGTTTATTTTTTTTTTATTTTTTATTTATTTATTCTATTTTTATTTTTTTTGGCCTGATCCGAAAGGAAAATCCGTTACATTTTTAAGTTTTATGAAAGTTTTAAACATATCAATGCTTACTGAAATTTTGACGTAAACTTACGTCTCTCCATAGTGGTCTAATGGTGTGTCGGGAAAAGAAAAAATTATGATGCTTTTCGTGGTATTTTTAAATGCTTATAGCTCCGCAACCAAATAACATAGAGAGTTGGTTTTAGTTTCATTTAACAGAGAAAGGCAGACATTGAAGATTGCAAAAATATTTTTAGAATTTGTAATTATGGTTCAGTCACAGTCGAGTTGCAAAGTTTTTAGAATTTGTAATTATGGTTTAGTCACAGTCGAGTTGCAAAGTTGGTGAAAATCACGAAGAATTTTGATGATGTCACAGTGACCGATGCGCGTGCACGCATTGGTTATAAGCGGTATATTAACTGGATATTAACAGATTAATAATTAATTAAATCAGATTAATTCATTTAATAGCGAAAGGTCATAGAGCATAGGTTATAGGTACATAAAGCTACTTTAGTCACAGAAAGTCACAATTGAGTAATCGATTAATTAACTGTTCTTAATTAATTATTATTAACAATTGTTGATTTAATTGAGCTCGAATTGAGCTGTTGAATTGTTGATTCCGTCGATTTAATTGAGTCGTGTTGGTTTTAGTTTCATTTAACAAGAAACGTCATAGGTCATAGGTCAATGTCACATAGACCTACTTTAGTCACAGAAAGTCACAGTTGAGTAAGGTAAGTCTACGCCCCTCAATCTCAGCGGCCGTTTCGCAGAGACAGCCTCCCGTTGATTTTTTTTTTTTTAATATAGAATGTTTTATGATTGGTCTATTTATTACAAACTTTACGTAAAATACAAAATGGAACCGCTATTAAAAGCCACTGTAATGCAGTTGAAACTATTGAGTATATTTTTGCAGCAGTAAAGCAATTAATAAGGTGTTAAACTTATACTATTACTGTTTTTTTAGAAAAAAATAAATGCTATAAGTGCATTTTATTTATTTGTGTGGCTTTTTACTGCCTATCTTCATATAATGAATACAATTCAAGTAAATATATTAATATTTTTCAGATTTAAAAAATTAAATGCTATTTTATTTTTTACAGTTTATCTTCCTCACTTCCCTAATCATGACATCTACATGAGAAGTGGAATTTAAGAGAGATCATTAAATTGATTTTTATACCAAAATAATTAAAATTAGCCAAGTAAAATTCATTCTTAGTCAATGCCAAAGCGTAAGACTAAAGCAGAACAAAACCATATATAAGAAAACAGCCAGTGGCGAATCCAGAATTTGGGTCTGGGAGCGGCTGAGGTCATAAAAATTTTGTATCGGCGTGACGAATGTCACACCTCATGGCTTATGTAAACCAAAACTCTTTAACTTTACAAACTTTACTCGCCTGACTATAAGAATCATAAAGAACACTACAATACTTTCGATAATTTAATAAAAATACAATGAAATAAGTAGCCAAAATATGTTTTCCACCGTGTCAACGCTACAAGTACAAGTGGAATGACTAGAAAAGTAGAGAAATTTTCGAGCCTGTCAAGCCAGAAAGAAATGTTGCCATTTTTTTAAAGGAAGGGAAATTAAGAACAAACAGTTGTAGTGATTTTAAATAAAGTCGAGAATTCTGGTTTAGCTCTGGGAGGGGCTGCAGCCTTATAGCCCCCCCCCCTGGATTCGCCACTGAAAACAGCAGAAGTATCCGCCTAAACCTAAAGGAAGCAAAAAGTTGAAAAGAGTTTCCAACCTCTAAGTCCGAAACATCATAGAGTGAAAATGTTTTAGGCTCGATTCGCCTGTCTTTATATTATTTTTAAAATTTGCTCTTATTAAACAATGGAAATTATTGTTGTAAAATGTACTTAAAAATATTTTTAAAAATTTATTAAAATTGGAAAAAAATTTTACGGAATTAAATCGACACCCCTGAAAAGATAATGTTCTGAATTTTAAAATGATGTAAAAACGGTTTTTGTGCGATATCCGAAATTACTGAGAAAAAACGTTAAGAATTAAATTAATTTTTAATTAATCAAAAATGTAATTAAAAATTTGAAAAACCATTTCTTGGCACCTATTACCCAAGAAGTAACTACGTGCCAAATTTGGTAGCTGTAGATCCAACGGTCTGACATGTAGGGCGTTTTGAGCAGTGGCGTAGCGAGGGTAAATGACGCCTGGGTCATAATACGATTCCCCCCCCCCCCGTCATAATCAGTAGATTAGCATGAGGAAACGGCGCCCAGGACAAGGTATTTTTTCGCCCCCTCGCCGTATCTGAATTTTAAAGGTGGCATAAACGTTTTGCGATAATGGCCAGTGGCGTAGCGAAGGTAAGTGGCGCCCGAATCATAATATGATTTTTTTTACCCTAGTCATCAGTAGCCTAGCAAGCGTAAATGATGCCCGGGGTGTAGTTTACTGTCAAGTGCCTTCATCATATTTTGCTTTAAAATTAGCATAAACTCAATAATGTTTCGACTCCATGGCACCCCCTAAATCTGGCCCCTGGGGCATCTATGCCCCCCGGTCGCTACGCCACTGGTTTTGAACGAGTTTTGCATCATGCATGTTACAATTTACAGACAGTATCCAGCCTACAAACATTATCATGTTAAAAATTTATAATTTTTCTTCGGTTTACTCTGTAAAAGAATGTATTAAATGCTCTAAAACGTGTATTTATACATTCAGGTTTGAATAAGGGGGATCAATTCATATGATGTCACAGTCACATGGTAAAAGTCACTGCACGGATGTCATGTAACATCTATTTGTACACTGTCTTGCGCTGCGTGATTAAACGTCAAGTCATTTTTCCTCCTGCAATATGCGCAGTGGATTGCAAAATTAAATTGGTCAGAACACTGGACTTGCATCATGTAAGCGTGGACTGTTTCTATCTCATGAAAGAAAAAATAAGCGCCTTCCGTCTGTTGAATAAGAAGAAAAATAAAATGCATCGATATTGATTATAATAATAGCGTGAAAAATATTTTGCTTTAAAAACCTATTTTAAAACTGAAAGGGTTTTTTTTTTGGGGGGGGGGGGGCTACAATTAGCAGAAAAGAGAATTTCTTAATTGAAGTTGCACTTAATTATAGGCTATTGTCTTAAATAAAGAGAAACATAAAAAAAACAAGATGAAAGAATAACAGTTGTGTAATTAAAAAGAATAATTAATTGATTACAAAAAAAGTTCAGACATAGAAAATTACACCTTGTATTCCGTCTGAATCGAGTTTAATTATTAAAATAATATATATTAACCCTACGGTATACTGGACTGTAAAAATTTAATTTTCACACTTATTCTCCGTCTTTTTCAAATGTGAGAAAAGGCCGATTTGAATTCATTCTAAATATATATATAAAAAAAAAAAAGTTTCGGTTTTTAAACCAACTTTCCGTTTTCTCACCCTGTTTTTATTAGGGATTTCATATATATAAATTTATAATTGTTTAATTCATTAACCAACAAGTAAGAATGACAAAAATGTAGATTTCTCAGCAATAAATGGTGAGAATGCAGGGAAAATTTATATTTTTTACATCATGTTTATATTTCAGCTGTTTAACTACGTTATTAACCCCTTAAGTCTCGCGCCCGTCATATTGGCTTGCACCGAATTATCGCATTTTTAGGCTTGTAAACTAAAATTTAATCATTAATTAGCTTTATAATGTGACACACAAATTACGTAGAATCCATAAGAATCTCAAGTATTCTATGCCTTCTGACATGAGTGAAAACGACAGACCATTTCCAAAACAGGAGGGGTCATCTTATTAAGATAGCAACAAAAAAAATGAGATCCTTAAGGGGTTAAAGTCTCTTCTGTGACTTTTATTGAGATTGAAAAATGAAATCAAATCGGCATGCTCACTTGACACACATCAAATATGTCAAGTGAATTTTGGAATCCAGTGCGTATTTCACAAGAAGAGAATTCTCGATGTCACAGAACAGCATAAGACAATCAATCTACTGTTACATGCCATTTGACATGCGCAGTTATGTCTATTGTGTTACTCTGACGTCACACGAATTTACTCAAATGAGTATGCATATTACAGATGAACCTCGTATCTTAACTATAATATGGACAAATCATGTTGTCCATGATAAATGTGAAGGGCATCGAGTCCATTTTGAAATGCCTTGCGTTTTTTGCAGTCGATTTAGTTTAATTGAATTAACGTTCTTTTTTGAAGCATAACAAGGACTATTTTATGACCGACATCGGGATATTGAAATATGATCAGATGCGAGGACGACATTGGAGACCCCTCTCCTAACTTCCACTATACACCAGCGGGTGGACGCGTGACCCTCGAAGGATTTAATCTGTACCAGGCTCGTAGACACGGTGGATCTTCCGTGCAATCTTGTCTGGAACCCGCGACTATCCGGTCCCAAAATCGAGACTGCCGTAAAGCCAATGCGGCCCTTTCTGCAAGTGGAAAAAGTCCCATAGTGCAGTGACAGTGCAGGTGTGCGCAGTGACGTTTACCACGTGACTTTGACGTTACGTAAATTGACGCGATTACATTGTAATAACAACCTAAACAAGAATTCCAATCTAAACCCATTTTTGTACTCTTCCCCACCGACCGTTAAAACGCTCCATACCCTATGGGTGAGTGGGTCAGCGTGGGTAATAAATCTGGACTTATAAAAGACAATGTTTGAGTGCGTGTGTGTATCCGCGATGTCCCGACGAATCTATCGCACTTACAGCCATGAAATTTGGCACACAGGTAGTCGTAATGACGACTGACTGCACCTCGAAGCCGGAATTTTAAAATTTAATCTAGAAAAATTTTTATTTAATGTTTTGTGTCCTTTTGGGTCATTTTTGGCACGCTTACGGCTGTAGTATCTTTAGTAGAAAAACAATCGATGCACCATTGGATAGAACAAACAATTTTCTTTCTAATGAAATTTGTTTTGAGCTTCAAACGTAATTTACTGAATTTTGAGAAATTTTTAAAAAATAGTCAGCTTTGCCGACAAGATTTTGTTTTCGTATTTAAATTTAATGCATCCTCCGTTCTAATAACGTTATCTCTTTCTTTTTTTTTAATTAATGAATGGAATAAGCCCCCCCCCCCGATTTAAAACAAGAAAGGTTAAAATATCTTTTATGGTTGAATATTAATTATTTTTTTTCTGAAGTGTTAAAATATTTTCGCTCCATTTTTTCCCCTCCTTGATTCTTCGTAACCAAGGTCGCGGTGTTCTATTCCCAGCATGCATTTCGTCGAAACCACGTGACGTCATAATCCTTTTGCTTTCAGAAAGATTTTGAAGTACGCCGACGGATCATGGTTTTAATTTGTTTGTTTTTATACTTTTTGATACTTGATGTAAAGGCTGGTATCTTTAGTTCCAGAAGACATGTTCATCCTACGTGTACTTTCGATGAACCTGAAAAAAAATGAAATATGACCTCAAGGAGCTATTTACACAATGTGGCTTCAAAGTTTAAACCTGAAGCTGAAGATTGTAGGCTTTTTTAAAAAAATTTGTTGAAATTCAGGATATCACGGACAACAACGTGAGGGTACTACTAGTAAATAAATAAATCTAAACCCATATGGTGAAACTTGACTCTGTACAGATGTAATGATGAGCCACAGTTTAGCATGCAAGAAAGATATCTGGGATCGTGTCGAGCTTAATCTAGAAATCACAAAGACCGACACCATCAAAAGCGCGCCGCCATTCTTTTGAGTGCATTATTGCATCGTTAAGACGGGAAAGAACACGATACGTTGGAATTGTTTGGATTTCTTTCAAACATTTAGCGTTGTACAAATATGGAGATTTACAATTTTAATCAGAAACAAGATCTCTCAAGTGTAGTTGACCGCTAAAGAGTGGATAAACCCGTCTCTCTTTTTTCATTGACATAATTAAAATTTCAACTGCAATTACTCCTAGTTCTGAAATGACGTATCAGACTCGTGCATTGAATAAGAGAATTTTTGATATTCAAAATTGTAATTAAAACAATGTAGCATTTAATTTAAAGAATGAAAATAATTTGGACACGCTTAAGTATCCCAGGTGTCTTTTCCGTTCTTATAAAGATGGGAACAACAATAAATGTCCTAAATAGGATGCGCCATCTAATTAAGAGTTTAAATAAATTCGCAATTCATGGAGTTAATTTACAAAACTTACAACAATTACGTACGTGTTTTTTCGATTTCGTTCGAAAATGGAAGGGGAGGGACAGACGAACACATTGATGACATATCTAAACGTCATAACCTTTCAAATGAAAAAAAATGTCGAAATCTGTCTGGTGGTTTGGGCTAGCTGGCGAACTGCCTGAAGGTTTTACCATAGTATTTTAAATAAATAGATCCCAACAGTTCCATCACAATGGCGTGTCAAAAATATTGTAAAATACCTATTGTAGGTGATGGGAACTGTTCAGTTAAGGCGATTTCATTCTTTATTTATGGATCTGAAGACTTTTGTGCCGAAATTCGTGAAAAATTTATACAAAAAACATTACAACTAGATGAGGTTTATTGAAAGATTTTACAATTTTAAAGGAATCTGTTGTCTACAAAGGATATGAAATCAACTATGGTTTTATGGTCTGTTCCACTGATCTTCATGCAGTATTTAAAACTGAAAAAAGTAGAGGCTGAGAGCCTCGAAGCAGCGAGGTGGCAGGGGTAGCGCTGAGCAAAGTGGGTGCACGCCGCGAACCCGCCCCGAGGACGGCTAGTATAGTTTAAAACAATATTAATGAATATTCTGTGCAATGGAACTCTATATTTGAAACGAAAGTTACGATGGGTAGAAACAAATAATGCCTTCAACCGGAGTAGCCGTCGCTCATCGCTTTCTGTTAGATATCAGACTGAATTGTCACTGATTATAATTGATTCGTAATGAGAAAATGATAAATTTACTTAATACTGGTGGTGTCACATAGTGTCAAGAGCTAAAGAAAGAACACTTAACCAGTGCGCGAGAGCAACCCAATTTCAGTTTATGTCGGCATTTCCATTAGAAAAAAGTTTATCTTTTCATTTATTTCCTTCTTTGGTTTTTATTTTATTACCCCCCCCCCCTTCGGCCCGAAAAAAAACACCTTACCCTGAACCCATTTTCTTGTAAATTAGACAAATTTTCTAAAATGCTTCATTTATTTTAAACTCAAGTATTCAAGACACTAAAGAAAAAAGGAGAAAAGCTATAAGGCAACTTTCTTAATCAGCAGAAAATTTCTCACTAATATCCCAATTTTTCAGCTCAATTCTCTTTGTCAAAAATAAATTAATAGCTGCAACAAAATCCCTTGGTTATCGTTCGCCTTATATAACATCTTACAGATCGTAAATGATGCATGCTCGTCCCTGATTACTCGACGGAGTAAAGCTTCTTAACCATTTGTTCTTCGTTTTCAGGGAAAAAATTCTTTGCCATTCTGAAAAATTTGGCAGACATCCCGAAGTTGGAAAATTAAGAAGAAAATAAAGCATTAATAAGTAATAATTAATAAATACTTACAAGGAGGATAATGGCTAAATGGAAAACAAGTAAAAAATGATTATTTAGAAAATTTTAATGAAATCTTGTAAGTCAAAATAATTTCCTTAATTATTTTTGCTTACAAATATTTAAAAAATATCTTAAGTCAAGTCTTAATGAAATCTTTTAAGTCAAGATAATTTTCTTGATTATTTTTGGTTACATTTAATG